>JASAND010006941.1:0-53493 GCA_030248195.1 Trissonchulus latispiculum
ACGCATGATCGTCTTCCAACTGCTATCCTGTAGGCTGCTATCATAAAAATGTAGTTTTTGCAAAAACATGACCAATTTTTTTCCAAAAATTGTGGAGCATTCAGCATGCAAGCTGGAGGGCTGCTACTGAACATATGTGTTCTGCACAAATATACCCAGGGACGATTTTTTAGTTGCCCCGATTGCTGCTTTCTAGCTAAAGTAATCGCTTGAGAAATTTGGAAAAAGTAGGCAAGATCCAGGTTACGCACACATTTCAGCTTATTTTTCTATAAATAAGAGCGATTTCACAATAAATAAAAAATCGTCCCCAGCTATTTGATGGAGGTATCGAATGATATAACCGATGTCTCGCGAAGAAATTTACTTGAGTCTGCAAAAATTCTGGAAAATTATACTTCTTCTAAAATGTGTTAAAAATATTTTAAAAGGCAAACATTAGTTTCGTGCCATGCATTAAATAGAGAAAATGTCAAGCTACATTTTGATATAAAAATGGCTTCTTATCTCCAAGTAATGAATGAGTAATAATGGTGCCAACTTTATGTGACCAAAGGGAATCACCACCTTAAGGGGGCCGGCTACTTGGGCCAAAAATTCGACCCTCACCAATTTCGCTCAAATTGTGCCTATTGATACTCCCTAGGGCCCTACACAATCCATTGAAATTTGAGATGATTTCATCCAGGTATAAAAAAATTGCAGTCATTCAAAATTTCCAATTCCTATTGAAAATGGCCCAAAATCGGAACTTTAAATTTTTCGATTCTGTCAACGATAACTTACTCAAATCAAAACCGTTTGAAACGTTCTATAGCTCATTTTGAAGCTAAATATAATATCTAAAACTTGTCGAAGAGCTTTCTTTAAATTTCGGCTTCAAACTTTTGTAGTAATCGCTTTTATGAGTCAACCCCAAAAGAATGGTCAAAATCTGACATTTTCTAAAATTTTCAAACGTCACAAATATGCACTATATCTACATCAATCGATAGCTTTTTGAATTCTAAGAAACGTTTCTTCGTGGCACAATCCTCCATTTTGTAGCTATTTCAAGTTATCGGCCAAGAACCGTGTCTTCGTGATTTTTCCATTCCTGTGTTTTTGGGGTTGTCTCACAGAAACAATGACTACAAACGTTTGAAGCTGAAATTTGAAAAAAGCTCTTCGACAATTTTTTGATATTGTATTTAGTTTCAAAAATAAACTATAGAACGCTTGTGACGGTTTTGATTTGAGGAAGTTATCTTTGACAGAATCGAAAAATTTAAAGTTCCAATGACTGTAATTTGTCTATTTCTGGACGAAATGGCTCAAATTTCAATGGATTGTGCAGGGCCTAGGGAGTATTAATAGGCACCATTTGAGCGAAATTTGGTGATGGTAGAAGTTTTGACCCAAGTAGCCGGCCCCCTTGATTCGGAACCTCACGCTCTATGAGGAGTTTACCCGAACAACCATCTTACGTAAATTTCAGGGCACATTCACACATTAACTTCGAATACAAAATCTAACAAATACCTTGCTATTCATAATATCTAAGGAAATTAGACCTTTACTTAGTTATGTGGGTATTTGATTTCTAAATGTTAAACTTTGTTGCGCTCGAATTTGGCTTTTATTCCTTTGAATTGCTTATAAAAGAAATTTTTGTGGGAATTTAAGAACTATATATACATTTTTAGTAGCTAAAAATTATGATGCCGACCTAAAGCTGAAACAAATACAATTATAAAATGAATTTTAGGATTCATAGCGCCTAATTATGCAACGGGAGGGTCTGGGTGGGCGGAGCTCCCCAGAAATTGTAGAAGTTGGAAGCTTATTTCTTGCGAAAAGTAAATTATCGCGCCGATGGCAAGAAAATTTTTTAAAAATAGCTGTTTTTGCCATAAAAATAGCAAAAGTTTCATTTTGCGACCCCAAATAGGCTGGGTTTACTTTATTGGGGGTGGGGGAGGGTCACTTTTCGGGTCCCCCCACATAGTTTCCCTGGAACTTTGGGTCTGGGGGGGGGTAAATCTTGGCCGACCTCCGAAATGTTACGGGGGGTACCCCCCCAACCCCCCCCCCCAGAATTAGAACCTCAGAAATTTCGAATAATGACCAAAAAAATGCAAAATTTTCTGTAATTTAGCCCTTTTTCCATCAAAATAATGCTTGTTTTTAACGTTTTAGGCGTTTTTGCACCGTTTTAAGGTGGTGATTCCTTTTGGGCACATATTGTTAACTGGATTTGACCTTCCGATTGAATCTCCCATTGTTTGAAGTCATAAAAGTCCAGTTTGACTGAACTGAATTGAGTCAAATCCAATTTGACGTTTTCTGTTTCAGTCAAACCGAAATTCAATGTGAATGTTAATCTTTAGTGCAAAGAGATTGTTGACCTTTTGTTATTAATACAAAGCTAAAGCCAAATCTCAAATTTAAATTTATAATTGATAGTCTCCTCTTTATAGACGGATTTCTACTTCCAGTAAAATTAACGCCTGAGTGGGTGTTAGAAAGCTTTTCTAAAGCTAGAAAACTTGAATTTTCTAAATTTCAAAATTTTTAAAATTTTTTTATGGTTTTCTGGTAGAATCGATGATGCTGAGAATTTTTATTCTTATCCCAACACCTGAAAATTCTTACTTCTATATTTAAAGCGGCTCTAACTGAAAAGATAAAAGGAAAAACGCCGCCTTTATACAAAAATAATCGTGTTATTATTATAGGCGGCAATTTCCTTTGATTCTATAGAGCCGTTGTAGAAATCAAATCGAAGTTTAATAATCTCTGCCGTAAGGATTAACATTCACATTGAATTTCGGTTTGACTGAAACAGAAAACGTCAAATTGGATTTGACTCAATTCAGTTCAGTCAAACTGGATTTTTATGGCTTCAAACAATGGTAGATTCAATTTGAAGGTCAAATCCAGTTTGACTGAAATGAATGTTCAGACAAATCAGATTTGCCTTAAAATCCAATACGACTTCCACATGTCCATTGCACTATGAGTCATTTCTCCATTCAGAAGCCCTATCTTCAACATAGGGCTAGCTTAGGGCTGTTTTTTTGAGAGAGAATATGCAAATTAGTTTTGGCAGCTGCTATTTAAGCAGCCGAATGGACAGACTCTATGCAGTCTTCGGCTGTCTGCAACCAAAATGGTTGCGTATTTTTGGGCACCAGTGTAGCTTGGGAGCTACACCAAGGTGCACTAGGAATAGGTAGTTAGATAGTAGGTGTAGCCTGCTTGCATTCTCTAGCGGGCTTATCGCACTGGATTTTGGTGATAAAGCATAAAACTTAGAAGAAGCAACAAGGATCAAACGCAAAACACTAAAAAACCGAAGACCTATTCTGGCGACGTCTTCAAATGGGGACCTTTTCCACCATTTGGGGTTTCTGTTGTCATTTGAAGACCCCCAACGGACATAAAAATTGAAGCAAGGCCTCAGTTTTTATTTAACAAATTATTCAACTGTAGTTGAATAATAACTGGTCTACTAAGGAATACTGCCTCTTTTGGGGCCTACTTGTTTCTTATGTCTACACGCGAATAATTAGTCACTAATTTCAAGCCGTGGCCTCTTGTGTAATCAGAGACATTAAAACTGTAGAATTGACCATAATTAACATCAACTAAGCCATTCAGTATTTTATATGTCATAACCAAACCCTTATTTAATCTTCTTCCTTCTAGTGTTTGCAGTTTTAAAAGATTCAAGCGCTGCTTGTAACTATAACGCGAAAACCCTGGAATTCGGCGAGTAAAATATTTCTGAACTTTTTCTAACATTGCAATATCTTTAGTTAAATAAGGATTCCATACCTCACTAGCGTATTCAAGTTTGGGACGTACATAAACAACATACATTTAGAGTTAAAAAGAAGCAGAAGTAGACATAAAGTTTCTGAATATAAGATTGATTAATGAATAACCAGTTTTTGCCAATTAGAGCAATGTACAGAAGATTTTAAGTTAGCAGAAATCGTAACACCTAAATCTTGTCATCTGTTTGAGTTATTTCAACATCTTCGAAATAATACTTGTGCATAGGATTGTTAAAACCGAGATGCAAAAGGTTACATTTTTGAAAGGCGATTTTAAGCTGCTTTTGATTTGCCCATTCACTAACATTATTAATATCTAACTGTATCAGATTACAAGCTACTGGATCAGAAGAACCTAGGTAAAACTTTGTGTCATCAGCGTAAATTTTTGCAGACAAACATAATAAGCATTCTTCTAAATCATTCATAAAAATGTAAAAGTCTCGGACCGAGCACACTGCCTTGCGGTACTCCAGATACTACAAATTTTATACCAGACGAAGTATTACCACCTTGCCCAAACTGTGTTCTTTCCGTTAAGTAACTATTAAACCAAGCAAGTAATTGCCAGACAATCCATAGGCTCTCAACTTTAAAAGCAATTTCTTGTGCGAAACAGAGCCGAAAGCTTTTGCTATGTCTAAGTTGAGTGCATCAACAAAATTTTTGATGTCAATCATTTTGGTCCAATCGTTTAAAACTTCCAGCAATTGAGTGACAGTCGATCTGCAGGCCCTAAACCCATGCTGATTTTCAGACATCAAATTATACCTGGTCATAAAATTACATAAAACTTCATCAACAACAAACTCCATTAGCTTAGAACAAGAGCACAACAAACTAATTGGTCTATAGTTTTTAACATTGGATTTACTACCTTTCTTATGTATAGGAACTATTTTAGCACATTTGAGCCATCGACGCGTACTTGACAAACTGATGTTTCATACATGTCTTTAATTATTTCCACCAGGACGGAGGGGATGCCAGCGTGCGAGAGAAGAGTCCACAAGCAGCTGCGATCTATATATACTATCAAATGCTGCCTTGAAATCCAGAAAGGCAAGCCATGTGTCCTTTTTATGGATCTTCCTACGGTGCAACAGCTCTCGTAGAAGGAAAATTTGATCTACGGTGCCGCGTCCTTTCCGGAAGCCGGCTTGCTGATCCCTCATCCGACTGTCCAACTGCGACACAATTCTTCTCAGGATAATCAGCGACAGTATTTTCCCTGCAATTGGTAGCAAGGAGATGCCTCGATAGTTATCACAAGCCTGTCTGTCACCTTTCTTCAACACAGGAACAATGATTGCCCTCTGCCACTGGGTGGGAGAATGTCTTTGCACCCAGATTTTCTCGAATAACTTCTCTAGGTGTGGGGCAATTTCTGTGTCTGCTGCCAGGAACAGTTCTGGACTTAGTCCATCATAGCCGGCAGCTTTACGAGGTTTTAGGAGGCGAATAGCATCTATGATTTCGGCTGTAGTAGGTGGTCCTCCAACTATGGTCTCGTCGTCCGGTCGGATGAGAGGCGGTTGAGGAGGTTGAGCACCAGGTAGAGTGGGTTGCGGAACAGGCCGATTGAGCAGTGAATCAAAATGTTGTTTCCAGCGGTCTAATTGGAGAGATTTATCTTTGATTAAGTTTCCATTACGGTCCTTCACAGCTCCACAGACTGGTGGTTTCCTGCCAGTGGCCTCACGTAGTAAAGCAAACAGAGATCTGGAATTTTCATGTTTTCATGTTTCCATGTTTTCAGTTAAAGATCAATAAATTTGACTGAGCTTTTCTCGCAGAATTTAGGCCAGATGGCCTCAACGGCCACAATTCTTTCGGCCATCGGCTCTAAAATTTAGGCCATGGCCTTAGCTATGGCCTAAATAAAACACCATGCCCCCAACCCAAACAGGTGGTACACCTATGGCCCAAATCGCAAAAGGGGGCCCCGGCATAGGTGTGCCCGTACATAGGTGTAACGGAGATTTGGGGTGGGGGAGGCCCCCCCCCCCCCCCAACATTGTCTGGGGGGCCCAGTCTGGCGACCCCCCCAACCCCCCGAGGACCCCCCCCAACCCTCCCCCCCAAAATGTTTCATTTTTTATGCCAAAAATCGCATTTTCAGCCGTTTCTAATGATAAAAAACATCTAAGCATAAAGTAATTTTAACATTAGACAGTGGTTTTAAACTCAAAAACTTGATTGCCAACATGTTTCCAAGTCCAAAATAAGGACAATATTGAGTCATAAGATCCATAATACCGTTAAAAACGTGTATTTCTCATAATAATAAACAGTTTAAGCCATCCATTTGGACATTTTTGAAAAGTTTTTCAAAATTTACCCTAAAAATACCCAATTTTTGGCCATTTGACTACCCCCCCCCCCAGTTGGGGGGGACGTCCCCCCCCCAAAAAGTTTGGGGGGGGGTTTAAAAAAGGGTGGGGGGGGGCACCCCCCCCCCCCCCCCCTACCCCCTTGGGGGTGCCGGGGCAAAAATCGGGGGGGGGGGGGGGGGGTCCCGACGGAGGGTGGGGGACCCCCCTAAATTTTAAATTTGATGCCATTTTTGGCCACTTTTGGGGGGGGGGGGGGGGGGGGTAGCAGAAATCCGAAAATCTGGGGGGGTCGCCAAAATTTGTCATTTTGGTTGGGTGGGTCCCACCACACCCTAACACATCTATGCATAAGGTGTGGCCATAGGTGTGGCTGGGCAAAAAATCTCGGGGGGGTTCCGACGGAGGGTGGGGGGACCCCCTAAATTTTCGATTTTATGCCATTTTTGGCCACTTTCTGGCCAAAAATCCGGGGGGGGGGGTAACAAAAGTCTGGGGGGGTCGCCAAAAGTTGTCATTTTGTTGGGGGGGGGTCCCCCCCACACACACCTATGGGTGTGGCTGGGCAAAAAATCTGGGGGGGGGGGGGTTCCGACGGAGGGGTGGGGACCCCCCCTAAATTTTTGATTTTATGCCATTTTGGGCCACTTTTTGTCCAAAAATCTGGGGGGGGGGTAGCAAAATTATGAAAATCTGGGGGGGGTCGCATTTTAGTGGATGGGGTCCTCCCTCCCACACCGTCACCTATGCATCTATGGCCCCCCCCCCCCCCCCCCCCCCCGGCGCCGCCACCGCCCATATGTGTAAGGCGGGGGGGGGGTTTGGGGGGCATAGTTCTAATTGGGGGGGGGGGGTGTCACCCCCCACAACAGTTTTTCCAAACCCCCCTCCCCCAGAAATTTTGGGGGCCCCGCGCCTCCCCCCAAATTGGGTATTTTTAGGGTAAATTTTGCATAATTTGTCTTAAAAGTCCAAATTTTTAGTTTAACGTGTTTATTATCGCGAAATTCACGTTTATAACGGTTTTATGGACTTCCAGACTCAATATTGACCGTATTCTGGACTCAGAAACGTGTTGGCAATAAAGTTTTCGAGTTTAAAAACACTGTCAAATGTTAAAAGTACTTAACATGTTTTTCGGCACTAGCAATGGCTGAAAATGCGACTTTTGGCATAAAAATAGAAAAAATTTTTGGGGGAGGTTTTGGGGGTGTCTAAAAAGGGGCCCCCCAAAATTCCATAGTTTCCCTGGACTACTGGAACTTTGGGTCTGTGGTTGGGGGGGGGGGGGGTAAATCCTGGAAGATTGGTGGTCCACCCAAGAAATGTGATGGGGGTACCCCCTCAGAATTCGGCCCTTACAAATTTCAAAAAATTTTCTGTAATTTATATAACTTTTTTGTCTTCAAAATAGGGCTTGTTTTTAACTTTTTAGGCGTTTTTGCACTGTTTTAAAGCGATTTTAAGTCAAAATTTTAGAAAACTTTTTCAAGCAATGACCATTTTCGGCCAAATTTAGCTAACTTTTTGTGTCCAAATATCACGGGGGGTACCCGAAAGTTGGGGAGAGGGTATGCCAGAAATTGTGGGGGGCAAAGTTGGTCGAAAATTTTGGGTGGGATATCCCCCGACCTCCCTCCCGCCAAAGGAAACTATGGTTGAATGTTAATTGGCATTGGAAATGGCTTGAAATGCGATTTTTGGCATACAAATAGAAAAATGTTTTGGGGGAGGGGAGGGTTAGGAGGAGGTCTCCAGACGGGGCCTCCCCCAGAAAAAGTTGGGGGAGCCCAGTCACGCCAAATCTCCGTTACACCTATGGGCGCCCCCCCACTCTGCCCCCTCCCACTTATTTTGACTTAAAATAAACCCAGAGGGGGTCTAGACCCCCTTGAACCCCTTCCTGGGTGCGGGCCTGCCCCACTCACCCTAAGCTCACAAAAATTGCCAAATGTTTAGGATTTTTGGTGAAAATTTAAAAATGCTCCTTGTTTTCTTTAAAAAATTTTTGGTCAAAAATCCCCCAGTAAGCGGGTAATCAATATTATAAACTGAAGGCGTGGGGTCGAGCCGGAAAAAATTTTTTGCCTTCGCCTGACACGTTTACGCTGGGGGGGGGGGGGTGGCGGTGGCGAAGTTTTCAACAAAGAGTTCGAGATTTAGGAGTCGTCGCTAGCCGACGCGGGGGGGTCTGGGGGACGGAGCCACCCAGAAGTTGAGAAAAGTTTTGAAATTTTGAAAAAAGCCGTAATGGAAATTTTTAAAAAGATTTTAATTGAGAAATTCTTTGACATAATGGCAAAATTAGTATTGGGAAGCTTGAAAAGATTTGAATAAAAAGTTCTGCTAGGCGCATTGTTAAAATTTTAAATTGTTAAAATGGATATAGGATAGTGCCGCAGGCGCGAAAAATTAAAAATCATGACGTAGAAAAGCAGGCACGCACTTTTTTCAAATCGAGATAGAAAAGTATGTACCGCAGTCGCGGAAATTCAGTAAAGTGGAGATAAGAAAGCGCCGCAGGCGAGAAAAATTGAGGTAAAAGAGCGCCGCAGGTTCCAAAACGTTGTAAACAACGTTAATACATAATAGCGCCACAGGCGAGAAAAATTTTAAAAATCGGGATAGAAAAGCGCCGCAGGCGAGAGAAATTTCAAAACTCGAGATAGAAAAGCGCCGCAGGCGACAAAAATTATAAAATCGAGATAGAAAGCGCCGCAGGCGCGAAAAGTTTTCATAATTTTATGCACTAAAAATAGCTCAATTTTTGCTTTCTCCCCGAAAATTCCCGGGGGGGGGGTTCGGACAAAAAGGGGGAGGGTCGGAACCCCCGAACCCCCCCTGGGTGCGCCCATGTATATATATATATATATATCGAGAGAGAGAGAGAGAGAAGAAGAGAGAGAGAGGGTTGGGGGACACCGAGACCAGAGTACCGAGACCGAGACTAGCAATTTTAAGCTTGAACTTAGTTTCTTCTAGTTTTTGAAGCTCAGGCCCAGTATTAGGGACATTACCACGTAAACATACGGTTTTTTCACCGCGTCAGTTAATTTTCGTTTCATTGGTTTAAAATTTTCTCAATTTTTAGCTAATTTATGGACTTATAAGCTCATTTTTCGCTAAAAATTTCGGTATATTTTACATTTGGCTCGCCCCCCCCCCACTTTTCGGAAGCCCCCCCCCCACTTCCCCCTCCCTTGGGTTGGGGGGGGGGGCGAGGGGCGAAGCCCCCCCACTTTCAAAACCCTAAAAAATGCCAGGTATATAGTCAGGTTCTCAAAAAAAACCAGTAGACAGTTTTTTGCTCCACATTTTTGCAGGGTGACGTGGGACAGCCCAACTAGGGTGCATATGCATAGGGCTCGGTCGGAAAAAAGGGTCAGGTAAAGCCCAGCCTGCCTCCGGGGCAATCGTGAGTAAAATTTGGGGGGTTGGTTGGGAAAGGTCCAAAAAGGAGCGTGCCCAAAAAAAAAAACCACCCTCTTTATGGGGGGGAGAGGGGGGGGGAAAATAATATAAGAAGAAAAAGAAAGGGGGGGGGGTGGGGGGGGGGGGGGGGGGGGGGGGGGGGGTAAAAAAAAATTGTTGTTGGGGGGGGGGGAGGGGGGGGGGAAGGGGGGGGGGGGGGGGGGGGGGAAACAAACAAACAAACAAACAAACTGGTTTATTCAGCAAACAAAGCAAGCACATGTACAGTCGTACAAAAAATAAAACGCTTTACTGAACAGGATATTCACAGAGTTGCACAAACAACTGCTTACGTGATTCCATAATATATACATAGAAGATAACAAAAGTGCAATATATATATATAATTAAAGCATATCAAGCGATCTTGCAGAATGCGCTCAGGTTGAGTCCTTCCAGCTTACGTTTAAAGGAGGCTAGTGTTTCAGTAGTCACGCACTCATTGGGGAGAGAATTCCAAACTTTTACAACCCTATTACTGAAAAAGTTCTTTTTTTCGTTTCTACGTGAAAACGCTGGTTGTAGCATTAGTGTATGACCTCTCATACCGGTATCATCCCTATACATTAAATAGTCAGAAAAATCAACCTTATCAATCCCTTTAACAATACGAAAACATTGACATAAGTCTGCTTTCACACGACGTAACTCGAGCGATTCTAAACCCAAAATTTCAAGACGTTGGGAGTAAGATTTAGTACTCAAGCCAGGGACTCTCTTTGTAAAGCGCCTCTGGACATTTTCCAAAATATTAATGTCCTTAAGCAGAAAAGGAGACCAAACAGCAGAATTATATTCGAGCACAGGCCTAACATAGGTAATAAACATAGCCTTAAGAAAATCCCGGTCCCGGGTCTTAAAAGCTTTAAAAATGAGGTTCGCGCGGGTAGAGGCTTTAACACTAACAGATGCACACTGCTCCGAAAAACTAAGCTTGTTATCCATCAACACTCCAAGATCTTTAAATGTTTCAACTGCTGGTAGAGTTACATTTTCGACGGTATAAACGTGATGGGGATTATTAAAACCAAAATGCATAAGAACACATTTCTCAAGGGCTATTTTTAATTGATTTTCATTGGCCCAGTTAAAGACGTTTTCGATATCACGTAGCAAGCTTCCGTTATCTAAGTCAAATTTGCATGGGAGATACAATTTTGTGTCATCGGCGTATATTTTGACAGTACTGGATATGACACGATTTACTAAATCATTGATATAAATTAGGAAAAGAAGAGGTCCCAGTACACTTCCTTGGGGGACACCACTTATAACACTAGATGACATAGAACTAACCCCGTTTACAGTAACAGTCTGAGAACGGCCTGACAAAAAACATTCAATCCACTTCAGAAACTTAGGGGGAATCCCATATTTACGTAATTTGTACAACAATTTACAGTGACTAACGGTGTCAAACGCCTTGCTGATATCAATGTAAACTACATCCACGGGAACTTTTTCATCAATAGACGTAACCCAATCATGTACACAGCTGAGCAACTGTGTTTGTGTTGACCTCCCAGACATAAATCCATGTTGAGTCTTAGACAAAAACCCGGTTGAACAAAAATAATCATACAAACAGTTACGCAAAATACGTTCCATGAGCTTACAGCAAATACAGGTTAAGCTAACCGGTCTATAATTTACAGCGGCGGTTCGGCTGCCCTTCCCCTTGTAAATGGGAACTACATTAGCTAATTTCCAATCATCAGGAATATCCCCCTCCTCAAAAGATTTTTGGAAAAGAAGTTGCAAGGGAATACATAGAAGTGAGCCAAATTTTTTAAAAAAGATCGCTGGAAGCCGATCGGGTCCCCCACTGGAATCCACTTTCAATTTACCAATTGATTCCTCTACATGCTTGCGAGTAATTGTAAAATTTGTTAACAAATTAATATCATCAGGCTCAACATCCAAATCAGGCATATTTGGCAGAATGCCATCATCCGTTACAAACACAGAAGAGAACTGAGTAACAAAGGCATTTGACATTTCTCGACATTCAGTTATTTGACTATTCCCATCCACCAACATAGAAATGCTCCGGCTAGACGATAGCGAATTCTTAACGAACTTAAAAAAAGATTTGGAGTTTGGATTGCCAAGACATCTTGACTCTTTACTCATAGTTTCTTGTTTAATAGCAGCTTTGCACTTGTTCGCCCAAGACTTGTATTCATTGCGCAAATGTACAGTACGGTTAGCTTTATAACGCCTGAAAGCTTGTAACTTTTTAGTTAGCAGACGCTTTACACGATTAGAGTAAGTTGGCTTATGACCATTGCGAGACCCACCAAATTTATGTGGAACATATTTGTCAATCAAATCTAAACTAATGGATTTAAATATCAGCCACATATCGTTTACCGTTTTTCCGTCAAAAAGCAAAGTCCAATTTAAAGCTTGAAGAGTTCTATAGATAGATGCTTCATCCGCTTTAGGCCACAAATATTTCACCGAGCCTCCCTCCGCCCGATGTATTGGTGTATGAACCTTAAAGGATACGACATTGTGATCGCTTGTGCTCAAAGGTGGGCTCACATTCACTTCTGACACCAAGGACAAATCACTCACAAAAACCAAATCAAGAACAGAGTCAAATCTAGTAGGTTCAAGAACTACTTGCGAAAGACCAAAAGATGAGAAAAGGTTATAGAAATCTTGTTGCCTATAAGCTACAGAGGCTGTCCCATTAGTCCAATCAATTCCAGGTAAATTTAAATCCCCAGCTAGAATTACGGGTAAATTTTGATCAGACAGAAATTCTAAAACTTGACCGAAATAATCAAAAACCTCTACAAGCCCAACAGAGCATCGATATATATTACATAACAACAAATCAGAATCTCGATATTTAATTTTAACACATACCGCGTCTACAGTGGCATTTGCAGGCATACATACCCTGTAACACTTTAGACATTTCCTTACCATGATAGCAACCCCCCCCGCCTTTCCTATTATCCTGCCGATCACACCTGAACACCTGGTACCGATTTTTAGAAGAAATCAAAAAATCTGGATCATTTTGAGTTAGCCAAGTTTCTGTGATAAACACAACATCAGGTGACATACTATCAATAATTTCGATGTTGAAATCGTCAATTTTGTTCACAATGCTACGAGAGTTGAGAAGTACAGCGGAAACAGATTCACTTTTCTTTGTTGAGGTCGGTGCAATTTCGGCACTCCTATCTTGGCCTAAGTAAAACCCGGGTTTGAGTAGTTACGCATCCCAGTATGGTTATTCAGAGGACAGCCAAATTTCACAACACTACTATATAAAGGATACCTGGAAATTGATAAAGCAGGCTGAGGTGGGTTGATGAGAGGAAGAGATAACAAAGGAGGGGGAGGTGGGGAACGGGGTATGACTGATATATCGCTTCGCATCACCGGGCAGTGCTTCCTTTTATGCCCAGGTCGTCCACATCCATAGCAGGAGAAATTTGTTAATCTAAGTCTACAATTAGCAGCAGAATGGCCACCCATGCCACACAAATAACAGTTGCCTGGGGAGCTCCGAAAATGTCCAAAAATGGAAGATTTAGGTTTGGCAGGAGGTTCTTCACCGTCATAGAGGATAACTGCAACATCTCGGTGAAAAGAAACCTCAACAATTGGGTCAGGATATTCCGATTCAGGTCTGAGACTATTTCTTATGTCCATCAAGATATTACCGAAAACATTCATACCAGGAAATTTTGCCGACCTGGCCCGAGAAAAGCCGGAAATGAAGCCCAGAGGCCCAAAACCTATCCGGCGGATAAGTCGAGTGAACCAGGGGGGAGTCAGCTGACGTTCGCAGAGCCTGTCGAAAAGGAAGACACTGATCGGTTTTATGACGGATCAGATCTTCCATGAGCTGCACGTCCTCGTCAGATCGATCGGATTTCGGGAGTTGCCTAGCAAGACGGATAGCATCGACTGCACGAGGGGCCTCCAATATTTTATTAGCTAAATCTTCGTAACCAAGACGAATGGCCCGTAAATACTGATAACAATGCTCCACAGACTTGTATTTCCGATTTTGATAGGTGAAAGAGAACGGGAAAAGGTTGGAAAGAGGATCCTCGCCCTTTTGATCAAACCCTTTTGACCTCAGAAACGAAACCTCTGTGAAACGAAACCTGTGTGTGTGTGTGTGTGTGTGTGTGTGTGTGTGTGTGTGTGTGTGTGTGTGTGTGTGTGTGTGTGTGTGTGTGTGTGTGCGTGTGTGCGTGTGTGCGTGTGTGTGTGTGTGTGTGTCAAAAGGTCTGGGGTGACTTATGGTCAAAAATGTTTGAAGGAAAGCGGTTCCCCCAAGAAACTTGACTCCCCCATCTAGTTTTCATTAGAAGAGTATAAGAAAGTAGCTTTCGGCTGCAAATGTTATCTAGTGCCAGTGCCCTTCTTCTTGGTGGGGTAAGGGAGGGATCTTGATCAAAAATAAAATTTTTCAAAGGTGGTTAAATTTGGTATTAAACGAAAGCCCTAAGCGAACTGAACAACTTTTGTCATTGCACCACCCACCAAAACTGACCGTGGAGTGCTTTTGTCTGTTTACTTTCTCAACCGGAATTTTAATGTGCAGACCTAAAGTAATACTCACACATTATTGTTCTCTTTTATGCGGAGCATTTTTACTTGTTAAATTGTCAGAAACATGAAAAAAGCATCAAAGCTAATTGTACCCTTTAGCTTGCTAGCTAGTTTAATTATATACGTAAATTTTTTGAATGCTGCTTTTTTCTAGACTCTTCATTGATGTCGTTATTATTGCCGATAACCCTTCAGTTTGGTGGAGGTTCTGAACTCTTGGTGAACAATCAAAAAGACCATAAAATCGAATTGACAGTTACGGAACCTGGAGATTGGACAATTAGACGGTTGTTGCAATGGATAAAAGAAAATCTAATTCGAGACAGGGCAGAATTGCTGGTTTTGGACGGAACCGTTCGCCCAGGAATATTAGTGCTTGTTAACGATACTGACTGGGAATTGGTTGGTCAGTTAGACTATGTTATTCAGCCAAAAGATAACATTACCTTTATTTCCACTTTGCATGGAGGATAGTGCTGAATTTGTACAGCTGTTTATTCTTGCTTTTTAAAGTATTGTTCTTTTTTTGTAGTATTTATGTGTAAGTGCTTTCACTGTTACATAATATTCTAATAAATGCGTTGTTATCATTGACTTTACTTATTTGTGTACAACAGAAGTTTAGCTGATGCTACGCTTTTTAGCCGTAAGTACTTTTGGCGCTAGTTAAGATCATGCAGCATATTCATGTGCTGGGGCTTTTCCTGTGAAGAGTGTCAACCTTAGACGGCGATAGCAAGCTGACATTTCCTGGTTTACACTAGGCAGTCTGCAGGCAGTGTAATTTCTCGCAATTTAGTGGCAGGCAATGGCACTATTTCCAACAATTGAGCTCTTCAATCTGCATCGGCAACATGACGCATGTGGCGACGTTTAGAATTTTAGCCCAGCACTCCTGTATTAACGTGTTAGCAGCATTGCCCCATTTATTCGTCCTGTTGACACTTTCATTGCCGCCTATTATTGCCTAGTGGATGTGAGTCTGGTTGTATTAAGGATTCCTAATTCTGAGTTTATCCTTATTTCTCCCCCCTAAATTAGCGTGCTGCCACTAGTGTTTAAGGCCGGCCACCGGTCGACGACTTCGCTCGCCGGGCGGGATGCAAATCAACAGTCAAATTTACAATTTCGAGCAACTAAGCTTAAAATAACTTCAAAGCTAGCTATGCTAAAAAGCAGAAGTAATACGCCTAAACGGCCCCATGCGAAACTATTGTTAACTTTTCTTACTGCAGCTGGAATTAGAGTTGGGACCGGTTCCAGTTCTAGCATCCGGTTCCAAGTACTAAATTTGTAGTTACAACATTATTTAACATTTGATGTAGGTCCTCTGCAAGGCTTATACAATCCAAATGACAAACCAATACTGCTAAGCAATTGGAATAAAGCGATAATAAACAATTCGGTTGAGCTTTTTGTTTACTTTGAATTTTAAAGTTTTTGGCTTACTTTGAATTTGCTAGCACAGCATACATTAAAACTCGTCTTAAGTATGGTCGAACGAACTGAGAATTGAGGTATATACTGGAAGTAAAATTTCTTATACAGTGCCTTTAAACATGTAAATCGTTTCCAAAAAATTTAAATGCGGCTAAGCTATTTAAAAGTTGAAACCAAATTTAAAAGAGGAACATAATATTAAAGTTGTATTTAACGAGTCGAGGAAATACGGCTGCTTAATATGCAAACAGATTACTTCTACAGACGGTTCGTTCTGCTTGAACTTCGACTTTCGACTATAGAAGCCGAAGTAGTAGTTTAAAAATAGAAAATTAGTAATTGCAACTTTCAAAGTTTTCTACTTTTGTAAAATTTATTTTTTCTATCGTAATACTGTTGCTTCCATCTTGTATCCTGACAACACCACTTACATTATCTAATTTCCGACTACATCCCAACAGGCTCCATCTAACCTTTCATAAGGTTAATCTTCAAATAAAAAGCTTGAAGTTTTCATTCGGAGCTTTATCGTTCACGTCGGAACAAAAGATCCGCAATTAATTTAATAATTTACAAAATCACATTTTCCAAAGCACACAAAATAACGGAATTTGAAACGGAAAAGCTTGAAACCAAAAATTACAAAATTTCCGAATAAAGCATGTTGATATTTTTCCTTAAAATAAAACAATCATGATCCCGATTTTTCAAGCATGTATCAATTAATTTTTAGCTAAGCAGAAGGAATAATGTCACTAAGTTGATTCGAACAAATGTTTGAAATTTATCTTAATACAGTACCTCAGCTGCAGCAGTTCAGCGAGAGCTGAAAAGTGTCTCAGTCTCATAAAAGGGGAAGCCGGAAGTTTATCTCAACTTCATTTGGAGCTGAAGCTGTTTTATGGATCATAATATGCAGAATTTCCCCTCCTACGTTTCTCATACGGGCTCAGCGGCCCGCCGGCAGGAGGGTCTGGCCGGGCCGGTCGGCGACTCTCCGGCCGGCGACCGACCGGTGAAACCCCGGCCGGTCTCAAACACTAGCTGCCACCCACTCCTGAACGTACAATCGTAAAGTATTAATTTTGTGCTGTTAGGGAAAGTTTTCCACAACAGTTGTATTTTTATGCGCTTTCCTGTTCCCAACTTTTCGGAAACCTGCCATTGTCAGAACCCAAAAATTACATATCGGCTGAACGGCTCCATGACGTGTTTAGTGATTAGAGGATCACGGTGACTGTATCGTTTATTACTTGACCTGATTTTGGTTTTCTAAGTTCTGTCGCAATACATCCAGAATGATGTTACTCGGGAACGCGCAGAAATTGTCTAGATTTCGTTTAATTCTGGAAGTCTTTCAGTTTCTGACCCAATAATGATCACTCAGTGAGTGTGCAATTAACCGTACGTAATCAATTGTACATGTCCGTGGGCCTTTTCACGCAGCGAGTTAAAATTTACTCAATCCTTTTCGCGCACTGGGTTAAAAGAGCCAAAATGTTCATTTTAGCTGAGGATTAAACGAGTTAAAAGATTTCAAATCGCTCGCGAAAAGGCCCTAGGTGTACGCTATAAAGAGACTTATTGTTTTTCGGTAACCTAGGTTCTGCGTCGTGGTGCACTGCAGTGTCTAGTGATGAAACGGTCAGGATTTCATCTAGTTCAGATATTGACGTCAAAAGTAGCATTTCACAGGTCTTCGGTTTGGTTCTGCTCTTACCTGTTTGTTGCCGGGTCAAAGGCTGAATTTGTCACCGAGCCAGATTTAATAGCTCTGCGTGGTCGATTAGCGGTATGTATAATTTATAATTAAAGATAATATAATATAATTAGCATGCTTACAGAGATTCAAAATATTTCAATCACGTCATAACGATGGCAAAGGTATTTTATGTGTTGTCTCTCGGTTAACCCCTCCCTCTAAAATTCTTAAAACTTGACCAATGTAGCTTAAATTTGTTATGGCTATGTTTTCGACCAGACTGAGTTTAAAAAGCATTTTTGATTTTGCGAAATTCTATTTTTTCGATTACCATATAGCCGCAGAACACGAATGTGAAGTCCGTTATTCGATTCAGCTTTCCGTTAGATCAGCATAGGCTTACAACTGCTTATACTGAGCTAAAGGAAAGTTGAATCGAAAAACGGACCTCAGATTCCTGGCATTTTTTAGGGTTTTGAAAGTGGGGGGGGGGGGCTTCGCCCCCCCCCCAAGGGCGGGGGGAGGGGGGGGGGGGCGAGCCAAATGTAAAATATACCGAAATTTTTAGTGAAAAATTAGCATTTTTAATCTAAAAACGCAAAAAATCGCTGTTTTTTAGCTTAAAATGAGCTTATAAGTCCATAAATTAGCTAAAAATTGAGAAAATGTTTGAAAATTTTACCTCAAAAACCTAATTTTTAGACACTTTTGGGCGACCCCCAAAAAAGTGGGTGGGGGCTTGCCGAAAAGTGGGGGGCTCCGAAAAGTGGGGGCCCCCCCACTAAAAAATGCCAGGATTCGTGTTCTGTGGCCAAGGAAACGCAACAGTTTTTTAGCGAAATCAAGACAAAAATTTCTATTTTCCTTGGTCCCCTCATACGTATCGAAAAACTAATTTCGCGAAATCGAAATTATTGCTTCCTAATTCAGTCGAAATTTATATATATATCTAAGTTGGTTCTGTTTCGCAAAGACACGTCTTTACGAAATCCTATAAAATGCTTATAATCAAATTTAAATCGAAATTTTGAAGTCAATTTTGTATAGTGCAAATTAGAAGGAGAAAAAATTAGAATGGCAGGACAACCGTGAATTAAGGTGTCTGTGGAGGGTCCTAAATTCAGTACTGGGTTTATTTTATTCGGGGGGGGGGGCGGGGGGGGGGCCCCCACTTTTTGGCCCCACCCCCCCACTCGGCCCCACCCCCACTTTTTTGGGCTTCCCCCCACTCACCCTAAAGTGCCCAGAAATTGCCAAATTTTTAGGATTTTTGGTCAAAAATTTCAAAATTTTTCCGGCTTCGCCGGAAATTTTTCATCAAAAATCCAACCCATTTGATTCAGTTCTAGGTATATATATTGGTCTGAATATATATTCTGGTACAGAAACATTATGGCCGAATCTTGTTCTTCTGAAGCTTGCAAAAAATCATCGAGTGGGAAGATTGCACAATTTGATCATAAAATCTCTTGTCAGTTTTGCAACAATGCCTTCCATGTTTGGTGTGTGGGCATAAAAGAGGCATTCTTCAAAAAATTTTCGGACTTTGAGCGGCTGTCCGTATTATCCTACACTTGTTGTAAGTGTAAGGATAAACTTAGTGGTATTTTGAAGTCGCCATCTCTGTCAGCTCCAAGCCCCGCCCCGCCTCCAGCAGGAGATTCTGCTGCCAGTCGACTGCTTGCCATGGAATCACAGATTGCTGAATTGATTGGTCGAGTTTCATCATTTGATCCAGACCTATGCCACCCACCTCAAACGACATGCGGGATGAACTGAAGGACCTATTGGAGGCCCAAGATAAAAAGCACCGAGCAGTTGTGTTCGGGCTTCCTGAACAGAAGGCTCCTGCAGGGGCTGAGGAGCCTGTCTGTCGCGGATGCCAAACGCTTGGACCTTGACGAAGTGCGCCAGATTGCCGATATCGGCATTGATCCAGATTATGTCCAAGAGGTTTTCCGTGACGGCTTGCCACGGAAAGATGGCAAACCAAGGATCCTTAAGGTCAGCTTCAAGCCATTAGCAGCAAAGTCAGCATTTATCGGCGGAATCAGAGATCAGCGAGATAAGAAGGATCGCTGGGAGAAAATATGGGCTCGTTCTGACCTAACCTACCGTGAACGACGTAAGGATGAAGCTCTACGTGAGAAGCTGTTCAAAGTCCGGGAAGTGTGCGAAGATGTCATAATTAGACGTGGTTTAGTTGTTAATCGGAGAACGGGTGAAGTTGTAAATGCATAGGAGGGAGGGCCCCCGCACAAACAAAAGCAGAGAATTAGTGATTTAAAAATTGAGACTACAGTTGACACATCTTTGTGCATTCTTTTAAATGTTTGTTCAATAAGAAATAAAATAGAACAGCTTAAATTGTATTTAAATGCGCTTCCCGTGAAGCCTTTTCTAATTTGCATTACTGAGACTTGGCTTAATTCTGGTAAAGACTTAGATATTATATTTAGTATAGAGGGATATAAAATGCATAGACTAGATAGGGACCAGGTAGAGTTGCAAGGAGGAAGAACGATCCCTCTGTTGGAGGAGGAGGAGTAATGTTATATGTGTTAAAAACCGTTAATTATTTGATTTGTGATGATTTATGTGGGAAAGGTTGTGAGTCGTTGTGGGTGGATGTATTTGATTTTGAAAACAGACGTTCGCGATTTGGTATTTTTTATAATTCGCCGACTGTCAGAGTGAACGATTTAGATTCATGTTTTCAAAACATGCGTAATGCAAAAAACGGTTGTTCAAATTGTTTCGTTGTTGGGGACTTTAAACAGCCGAAAATAAATTGGGAAATACCTTTTTTCATCTGGTGGTGATCAGTCGCAAGCATTTCTTGACTTTTTGTTGACAATAATTTTGTTCAGTTTGTAAAAGAGCCTACCCATTTTGTTAGTCCTTTTAACACTTTGGATCTAGTTTTTGGTCCCACAGAATTTAGTGTTTTGGGTATCATGGTAGATGAACCATTAGGTCTGAGCAAACACGGCATAGTTCATTTTTATCCAAATTTATGTTTTCACAAAGAGGATGAATTGCGATATAGAAGAGATTTTTCTAAGGCTAATTATCATGATCTATCAGTATTCTTTGATTCGCTTGACTGGAATATAATATATGATATATAAAATAGCTTGGCAAATACAGGAAGAGTAGACAAATTCTATGCATATGCAAGAAAGCGTTTACGTCAAAAGGACACCAGTATTGTTGCCCTTAGATAAATGTACTGTTCTGAATGATGTTTTTGCTTCTGTATTTACCATTGATAATGGGGATATTCCTCTTGTTGAAAATAGGACAAGTGATGAAAATTCGATATACGATTGTGTTTTCGACGAATTTGACGTTTATAAAGTGCTAAAAGATTTGGCGCCAAAATTGTCAGCTGGACCTGATGGTATTCCAAGCTTTTTTGTACAAAATTTAGACATTTTCTTTAGCATATCCTCTTACTAAAATATTCAAAGAATCGCTGGTGACTGGCTCGGTGCCCCCCACAGATTGGCTGAAAGCGGATATTTGCCCTATTTATAAAAAGGGTGGCACGACAGACCCAACAAACTATAGACCAGTTAGTCTGACTGCGGTTTGCTGTAGGGCAATGGAGAGAGAGTCTTGAAACCTTTCTTTGTAAACCATTTGAAAAGTCAAAATTTAATATCATAGTGCCAACATGGATTTCTAAAGAATAGATCAACTTTGACGCAATTATTGTATTGTATACATAGTTGGTATGAGGCTTGGGATAATGGTGATAGTGTCGATATTGTATACATTGACCTAATGAGGGCTTTTGATACAGTATCGCATTCAAAGTTACTACGTAAGCTGGAGGCTTATGGTTTTCGGGGAAGAGTTTTGAAATGGATTAATGCCTTCTTGTCAAATCGAAAACAAAGGGTGAAAATATCAAATTCTTTCTCTGGTTGGAAACCCGTAACAAGCGGAGTGCCGCAGGGGTCAGCGCTAGGACCAATTTTGTTTTTAGTCTTTATTAACGATCTTCCACAGAATTTGTTAACTAAAATACGACTGTTTGCTGATGATGCTAAATTGTATATATACGATTGTAAATGTAAATGATGGAGGAAACATACTCCAAAATGATTTGATAGCTATTGATGCTTGGACCAATGAATGGCAGATGAATGTTACTGTTGCAAAATGTGCTGTATTGCATATGGGTTTTAGGAATGAGCATAGACTTTAAGCATAGAGCATAGACATTTTTAATCTAAAAACGCAAAAAATCGCTGTTTTTTAGCTTAAAATGAGCTTATAAGTCCATAAATTAGCTAAAAATTGAGAAAATGTTTGAAAATTTTACCTCAAAAACCTAATTTTTAGACACTTTTGGGCGACCCCCAAAAAAGTGGGTGGGGGCTTGCCGAAAAGTGGGGGGCTCCGAAAAGTGGGGCCCCCCCACTAAAAAAATGCCAGGATTCGTGTTCTGTGGCCAAGGAAACGCAACAGTTTTTTAGCGAAATCAAGACAAAAATTTCTATTTTCCTTGGTCCCCTCATACGTATCGAAAAACTAATTTCGCGAAATCGAAATTATTGCTTCCTAATTCAGTCGAAATTTATATATATATCTAAGTTGGTTCTGTTTCGCAAAGACACGTCTTTACGAAATCCTATAAAATGCTTATAATCAAATTTAAATCGAAATTTTGAAGTCAATTTTGTATAGTGCAAATGAGAAGGAGAAAAAATTAGAATGGCAGGACAACCGTGAATTAAGGTGTCTGTGGAGGGTCCTAAATTCAGTACTGGGTTTATTTTATTCGGGGGGGGGGGGCGGGGGCGGAGCCCCCACTTTTTGGCCCCACCCCCCCACTCGGCCCCACCCCCACTTTTTTGGGCTTCCCCCCACTCACCCTAAAGTGCCCAGAAATTGCCAAATTTTTAGGATTTTTGGTCAAAAATTTCAAAATTTCAAATTTTTCATCAAAAATCCAACCCATTTGATTCAGTTCTAGGTATATATATTGGTCTGAATATATATTCTGGTACAGAAACATTATGGCCGAATCTTGTTCTTCTGAAGCTTGCAAAAAATCATCGAGTGGGAAGATTGCACAATTTGCTGTTGGGCAATTGCTGTAGGGCAATGGAGAGAGAGTCTTGAAACCTTTCTTTGTAAACCATTTGAAAAGTCAAAATTTAATATCATAGTGCCAACATGGATTTCTAAAGAATAGATCAACTTTGACGCAATTATTGTATTGTATACATAGTTGGTATGAGGCTTGGGATAATGGTGATAGTGTCGATATTGTATACATTGACCTAATGAGGGCTTTTGACACAGTATCGCATTCAAAGTTACTACGTAAGCTGGAGGCTTATGGTTTTCGGGGAAGAGTTTTGAAATGGATTAATGCCTTCTTGTCAAATCGAAAACAAAGGGTGAAAATATCAAATTCTTTCTCTGGTTGGAAACCCGTAACAAGCGGAGTGCCGCAGGGGTCAGCGCTAGGACCAATTTTGTTTTTAGTCTTTATTAACGATCTTCCACAGAATTTGTTAACTAAAATACGACCTGTTTGCTGATGATGCTAAATTGTATATATACGATTGTAAATGTAAATGATGGAGGAAACATACTCCAAAATGATTTGATAGCTATTGATGCTTGGACCAATGAATGGCAGATGGATGTTACTGTTGCAAAATGTGCTGTATTGCATATGGGTTTTAGGAATGAGCATAGACTTTATAGTTTAGCTGGTGAAAACTTAAGAGCAGTAGACTGTATTCGAGATTTGGGAATAATGATCTCAAATGATTTGACATATACAAAGCATATTAGTCAGCTAAAAGCGAAAGCAAATCAACGCCTCGGTATTATTTTCAACAGTTTTCATACAAAAAATACGGAAATCTTAGTAAAAGTATTTGTGACCTATGTAAGGCCTCTTCTTGAATATTGTACACCGACTTGGTCTCCATCACTTTTGAAAGTTTAAACACGTTTAAACGGCTTGTCGGCCCTAAGCTACAAGCAACGTCTTGTATATAGCTTGTGGCTATAGCCTGCAGTCTCTTGAAATGAGGCGGCTATTGTTTGATTTACATTTGATGCATAATGTTATATATAATTCCTTTGATTGTAGCTTTAACGAATGCTTTACTTATTCTATTGACGTTGGAACGAGGGGCAAACATAGCCTGTCTATTCGGCCTAAGGTTTTCAGAAAGTCACGTACTGGTAACTCTTTTTTTATAGAGTTTCTACTGTCTGGAATTATCTTCCAGAAGAGATCGTTTCATCCCATTTAAGTGTTTTTAAGCAAAAGTTGGTGAAATTTGAACCGCAGCTTCAAAAGTTTATGCGGGGGCGTGCACTACAGGGACCATAGATTAGTCCCTTGCATGCCAAACTTATATATCAGTAAAATCACTTGACTTTATAATTTCAAAATTCTTGCGTTGACTGTTACTCAAATTCCATGGCCACCTAACTTCCAGCGTCTGTGTAATTATATATACTATGTATGTATAATACTGTTTATACATACGTACGTATATATAAATGTCTACTAATCCTACCACGGCTTGGCCGCTTGCAAGCACCAGCTTTTCCGTGGTAGATGTAATACACGGTTGTATGTGGACGCGGCATCGGGGTTGGGCGGCCGCGGAGAAAATCACGCTGCTGTGATAAACTAAAACCCAATACTAACCCAGCGTGATTTACTCGGGTTTAATTTAAAAAAATCGCTTTTTTGGTGCTAAAACTTGATTTTTGAGCACTATTAAGCATAGTTATAGCAGTGTATGTGGAAAACAGGTTATTTACACTGAATTTTTAGCATTTTTGGCCCATTTTATCCCCCCTTTTTTCGACCTCCCCCCACTAGTGGGAGGGGGGGGGGCGTCCCCCCCACTCCCCCCGCTTATTTTTGCCTACAATAATGCCAGTCAGTATGGTGCCTCGTTCTCACCGTTCGCTATAATAAGCCTTGGGTTGCAGGGGGGTTTTCGGACAGTGGCAATAGGCTTCTGGTCTACTATTAAACATTTTTAGAGAACCTCGCTTTTGATAGAATCAATGAAGAAACGTCATGGCAGTAACTTGAATCTGGCCGAATTGCAGTCTCGTATAGAATCCAACAATCATGCTATGGATGACTGGTTTGAGCAGTTCCAAGGTCTCCGTAAGGAAGCTGAAACAGCGGAGTTAGAGTTTGAAGCACACAGGCTTGCTGGTTCCTCTGATGTAGGTCTGTGTACATATTGTAAACTGTTTATTTAGAATTTAATATAGCATCCCCTATGTTGTCGTCAAACATAACAAGACCGAAGAAGGGCCTTCAGGATGCAGAATACATTCTTGGGGTTTTAATCGTTTATAATAGTTTATAATCTTGTATTATTCTACAGCCATCGTGCACCACCTGTCAGCTTGAGCTTGCCTCTCTGGGTGTGTGTCTTTGGCAGGGCTACATACCTATTCAAAAACGTGTCACTACAGTTCGGGAACGATTTCAAACTTAAGCTTGGTTCGATTGTGCCTGGGTGGCTCAATCGGTAGAGCGTTGGCCTTGATAGCCAAAGGTTGTAGGTTCGATCCCCACCTCAGGCCCGAATTTTTCGGGTCGGAGGTGCTGTAGTGACATCCTTATTTCTTTCGTTTATAATCTTGTATTATTTTACTTGGTGGACACCCCTCCAAGTAGTAAGCTTATTCGTGATAGCTTTGCTGGACTTGGGTGAAGCAAACTCATGCTAGATAAAAAGAAAATATATACGTATAAATACCAAATGCAAACTGAACCCGCAATGTGGTATTCAAACATCCAAATAATTTGTTGGCATTTGAAGTCATAGATTTTTCCGAAAGACTGGAAAACAACGGCGAATAAATATTTATTTATAGTATTAAATTCAGTCCTTTTGAATTTAAGGTGCTGGTTCGGGTATTTGCAGCAAGTTTTGAAAGACTCTAATTTGCTCAATTCTTGGAATTCAACGATAATTTTTATATCATTTTAAAGCTTAGAATGTGCTTGTTATAGCTAGGCAGGGTATACCTGTTTCATTTCAACTCTTCGACTTGAACTTGCGATAACAAGAAAACAATTTTTGAACATGGATTTCTCGAAATGTGGAAAGCTAAAGAAAAGCGACCAGTTCAGGCTTCAAAAGAAACGTCTTTCCGGGGGCTATTTTTTTAAATCTTTTACTGATCAGGTAAGCTCAAGATTTTGAGAAAAACGTACATTTTGTCTGATTTTCGTAAAAATTTTCAAGTTTGGATGCTTAATTCTCTCGAACGGAAAGACAAAACTCGAAAGCATGAAAAACAGCCCTCGGCAATTGTCCCAAAAATGCGTGCCGATTTGAATGATCATAAATTCGTCCGTGTTGGGTACCCACAGTGTAAGTTATGGCTGATTAAATCAAATTTCTCCAAAGCTCAAATTTTCACGCCGCAACTTTACTAAATTCTTTTCTAGGCTAAATGATGTAATTGTAGCAAACTTTAATGAATTTCAACGATAATTGCCTTTTTAAAGCCTAAAAATACACGAACCCGAACCTGAACCTTAAGAGTCAGATCATGTCACGACAGGGTTTTTTCAAAATTCCACCTGTGCTTTTTTGGGTTTTTTAAGAAAATGTGTGTTTTTTTAAAAAATTTGTGTTTTTCCTGAAATTTGCTTTTCACAGTATTAACACGTTTTTAACGGTTTTTACAGCATTTATAACTATATTTAGCATTTTTCGCTTGTTACAGAAGAAATACAAAACATATTGCTTGCTTAGTCTTTATAAACGATATTTCAATGTTCTGAACGTTAAATATTTGCGTTGAAGACGTCTTTTTGCGCTACAATGGCGGGTCTGGGGGGCAGAGCCCACCAGACGTTGAGAATTTGTTGAAAATCGAACTGTTTGGTCTGAAATTCTTCAAAAATTTTCGACAGTATATTTTATTCCCGTTATTTCTTGAATTTGGGAAACATAATTTCGTAGAATAATATGCCTATACAGTCCCAGATGGCAGCGTTGCTTAGAATAATGAAGGCTACACTAACACAATTGCCCAGACGAAACAGAAGTAAAAACAGGAATATAGATGATATTTGCGCCGAAGGCGCAAAATTTTTTGGGAAAACTTAACAATTATGCTTAAAATCTGTAAAAATTTGCTCGTTCGGGTGAAAATTTGAGTGTGCTTTTTACTGTGTTTTTAAATTTTGTGTGTTTTTCTAAAAAAGTGTGCGAAAACACAATAAAAACACAAAAAACAGCGTGTCACGAAGAATTGTGAATCTGTTTTTTGCTTCAGGAAAAAGGATTATTGACAAACAGGAGGTGTTGGTAGAAAAAGCGAAATCACTGCGATCGAGCTCTCTACAGCAGCATATCACTGATGCACTCAGTTTACCAAATTTTGCAATTGAACCTCTTGAGGTATTGCTGCAAGTGCTCATCTTAATTCATATATAATACTTGAGGTGGAGATGTGTGCTGAGTAGAAGCTAAAATAAGGCAAACTAATCGAAAATGATCATTGAATGGGTGAATAAATCTAGCTTTTGCTAAACCAACACTACCTGTAATAATTGTGAAAAGCAGTATTACTTTGCTTAAAAAATAATTGTTTGGTGAATGAGGCAAAAGTGAGAACAAGTGTGAAAACTCTAAATTTTTAATAACAGGTCGCTTCAGAGCTTTGCTTCGACAGGAACTTCTGGTTTAGTTAAGTTGTTTTTAGCTTACTTTTGTAGCGTGCACATATTTTGCTTTAATACTTTGATCAGTTGAAGGTTTTGTTGAGGTTTTTTAATTTCAATTTACTAGTTTAATTTGCTGCAGATACGTTTCTCTGAACGATTTATTTACCTTTATATTAAATTTATTGTTTTATCTGTTTTGGTTTAGGTTTCTTGCTTGATTGATGAAACTAATAACAGTCACTGTGTCCAGTCATCATCGAATCATTGTGACATTCTGTCTAGTCTTGACCTATTTACTCCTGTCAGTGACACTACTCATGCAGCTGTTCCCGGATATCTAAGGGGTATGTACAATGTAGAAAAGGTACTGGTTATTGGTTAAGCAATGGGTAACGATCGGCTTCTATATGCATATCCCCAGAGGCAGTTGTACGTGTTTTCCAGATCACGGTGTTTTGTGTTTTACTGTGTTTTCGCACACTTTTTCTTAGAAAAACACACTTTTCCTTTAGAAAAACACACTTTTGCTTAGAAAGCACACTTAAAAACACACCGAAATTTCGAGTTTCGGAAGCAAAATTTTACTAGTTTCTTTAAAAGTTTTGAACTACGGAAGATTACTTGCTGAAAAAATTTTGCGTCTTCGTTGCACTTGTCTTTTCCTTAATTTTTTCAAAGCCTTGACTTCCTATCTTTGTACTAGTGTTCTTTTTCTTCTGTAATCCTCTAGTATGACACTATATTATACGTATATATTAGTTTAGAACATTAGGCTGCATATAAATCTCTAGCACCTTTGCGAAAGAAAATATGGTTTACAAAATTAAAAGCTTTAACTGTTTACATTGTGACTTTGTACTGATTTTAAAACATTTTTCAGCTTCTGGGGGGCTCCGCTCCCTAGACCTCCCATTGCAAATAAGATTTTCTTCGTTTTAATACGAGTCTATAGCGTTCACTTCTTTCCAGTCGATCATACACGTCAGAATCTATTTGCTTTCATAGCTAGAACGACAAAGGCCAACTAGGAATACGCTATATGTAGTAAAAACAGTCGTAAACGCATTTAAAGCGCGAAAAATCAATTTTTACAAAAAACACACTTTTTCTAAAAAACCCACTGAAAAATCACAGGACCGAATTTGAAAAAACCCTGTTCCTGGTTTCCTTTGTCTTTGTTTACGATTGGCTTTCAGTACTCGTTAGTCCGTGGTAACCGTATACGTACGTACGTATTGGGAACAAGCAATTTCCTGCTCGCTGCAGTGCAACCGCTCCGCTGAATCCCCGGCATGCTGTGGCCAAGCTCACCGAATTTGCCTTATCTTTTGAAAACATAAGTATTAGTTTTGACAACGTTGCTTGTTCGTATTATTAAAATTAACTATGATAGTCTGCTTTGTTGCTTGGGTGTTTAGTGATCGCCTTACTGTGGTAGGTAATGCTGCTTGCTTATTCTTTTAGGAAAAGCCGCCTTATTACAGTGGTCACTGGAATCCTACTTACTACAGGAGTTGCTGCAGGCAGAAGGCTTTCGTTCCATTGCTCCTCCTAACACGGCCAAAACCGCTGTTCTGGAAGCCTGTAGAGAGTTCCAAACCGGTACTGATCTGGGCGATCTATCCAATCTGATGATAGATCAGAACCTAATTGGATCCGCCGGAACACATCTGGTGGGTCAGTGTCTGTCCTCCTTTATGACCGTCTTTGCTGGACGAACTCTGTCCTCGAAGGTCCACCTACCGGCCACGTGTGTTTCAGTTGGCACTGTCTATGATGGACAGAAAATGTTTTCGCAGGCCAATTCGGACAGACTGCATCTGTTTAGCTCCGCTCAGTCCCCGGTGTGTTCTGGTATCCTGATTGCAGAAAGTTTATCCAGTCTGCGTGATTATTGTAACAGTACAGTGCTATCTGGCATTATGAATGCCTTAGCTGGTCTACAAGTACCATCTCGAGTGAGCGTGGTCTCTCCGGACCAGTTGACTCCGGCAGAGATGACTGCAGTGACCTTTGAACTCTGGTCACCCTCTTTAAGAAACTGGGTTCCTATAGGCAGGCTGTCTCTTCATGGTTCGTTTATTTCGGAACGACTGAGATTCTCCTATACAGCTAAGGAAGCGTCCCCGGAGTCTGTGAGAACTGACTGGCCGCCTGTAAGAGTTCCCGACGAATATTACATGATTCCTAACGATATTTCCTTAGCTGTGCTTGCCTACCAACATGGTCGATTTGACAGTACCTTATCAGAGCCCCTATTCTATGCTGAAACTGGCTATTTCTCTTTGAATATCTTTGCTATCATGGCTTGCTTTATTGAAAATCACTGGTCTCGACAGGAAGCCAAGGTGCTTCCGAAGCTAAACGTCATACTGTAAATCTTCGCCTTGTGAACAATACGGTTTTCTGAACTTTGTATTTCTTTTGTTATTGGTTGGCAGATGTGTGCAGTAAGTTAAGAATATGAAAGGAATTATAACGTCTAAATTCATGTTTGGATTCATTCATCAATTTGGATAAGCTCCTTCTAGCTTGGTGCCACTACAGTATTGGCAGCTTAGTAGGCTTAGGAGCTCTGGAATTCTTGGCTGGCTTAGTGCTTACTGCTACTGCGGGTGGGGGTGGAGGTGCTCCCCATTCGGAAGGTTCCCCCCATTTGAGGAGCCCCCCATAAGCCGAAAAATTGCCAAATTTTGCTATTTTTACCCTAAATGTTTGAAAAAGTTTTCGGCTCTGCCGGATTTTTAACGAAATTTTTTGCTATTTTAGCTTGAAAAACACTAGTAGTCATTTTTAACGGCTTTTTGCAGTTTTTACACAAAACACCTAAACATTCGCAACATTTTAAAAAATACGACCCGTCTAATTTTCGGCGAGCCCCCCCATAACTTTTGGCCTAGATGTAATCCAGCTTGGGTTGATGAAAGTAGGATTTCTTCTTTCCCACCGCGGGCGATGTCGTTCACAAACGTACCCAAACCTGCTGTTAGTAAGGAAATTGCCCAATAACGTGTCATAACTAAGATGTCCAAAGTTTTCCCAACTTCATCTTTTTCTTGGCGGCAATCCATATCCACATGTGGAGACTCCATATGTGCAACGCCGTTGCCTCCATATAGCCAACGCCCAGCACACGTCTTGGCAAGGCAGACGCAAAGAGATTCCATAATAGGGCATTACTGTAGAGGAAGTCCACCAGCTCGGCAGCATAGTCAATGTTCAGAAGGTATCCAGCTCCAACTGGACTCGAGATAAAAACAGAAAGGTGAAGGATTTTTTCCGGTTTAAAAATATTAAAGAATTTTTGATTGATCAATCGTATTGACGGCTGCGGCTGGTGTGCAATCAATGGCGCAAGCTCGTAAAAACTCACTAGTACAATTTGACGGAGGTCAGAAGCTGAGCTTGAAAGGCGTAGGTTTTGCTTTGGTAGAAGAAATGAAATTGGGACAACAAACAGTATCCGAACACTAAACACCAAAAACCAGTTTTGCTAAAATGCTCAAATCGTTTTTTCAAAATCATCGCAGTTTTACATTAATATTTAGCAAAAAGAACTTTTTGATTCTCGGGTATTGTCGTCCCAATTTAATTTCTTCTATGAAAGCAAACACTGTCTTTCAAGCTCAAAGGTGACCTCCCTCAAATTAGATTGTTACGAGATTTTTACAAGTTTGCGTCGTTGATATAACACCCGCTGTCAGTGCGGTTGGTCAATAAAAAATTCAATAAATTTAAAGAGCTAATTGGTTTGGTGTGCTTTTATCTAAGTAATATGTACTGTTGATTTGATCTGTTTCTTATCACTACTGTAACGGCAGTTTGTTCAATTTATGTAGTTCTAATTCTGGGTTCATGTTAGGGTTTGAATTTGAGGGATGTAAACTCTGACTTACTGCTATGATGTACCGCGTTGTGTGTTTCGAGTTAATAAAAGTTGCTGTATTTTATCTATGAGTAAATATTTATGCTATTTGTGTGTTTATTACTGGCGTTTTATGCTGATGAGTTGCTTTCGATTTAGCTTAATTTAAAATCAGTTTGGATGTCCTTGAACTGACAGCCGAACTATGTATATAGGTCTTATTCCTTCAACGAGCACGTGCAGTTGAATTTCCAATAAGGGGCACAACAGAATGGAAAATCTAGAAATGTTATCATGTCCGTCACTGAAAGAACAGCACTAGTGTTTTGCATTGGCCGGTGCGGCAAATGGCTGGCCAATGGCCGGCCATTGGCCGGCCAAGCCATTGGCCGTTGGCCGAGAAAATCTCGGCCAATTGGCTTGGCCGGCCATTGGCCGTTGGCCGGCCAACGGCCAATGGCCCACGGCCAAATTGCTGGCCGGTGGCCGTTGGCTGGCCAATGGCCGAGTGCTGGCCAAGCTCAAATTTACTGATCTTGTGCGTTAACTGTGTTGAAAAATTTAATTTTGCTGCATAATATCGTAAACATGTTGCTGCATAAAAGTTACATTAGATACAGTACTACAGATTTTCAATTAGATGTTGACAATTTTTATCGTTAATAGCGTTATGTTACAATTAAAATTGCATGCAAACTTTAAGTGTGCTAACAACGTAGTTTTTAAATTTGTCTGGCGGTTAACGTCTCAGCACTTTATTGCGGTCCACCAGCAAAATTAATAGGAGTTATCGCGGGTTGGAGCTAAATGTTTGGAAAAACTATTTTACACATATTGTAAATTGTAAATTGTACTATTAAAATAAAGTTTAATTAAGTTGACGCCTAAATAAGCACGGTAGACGAATAAAAATAGTAAATTCCAGCTCTCCAACGTTGACAAATAGCTAAAGAACGGCCAATAGCTTACGGTCAAGAAACAGCCAACGGCCAACGAGCGGCCAACGGCCAACCAGTTGGCCGTTGGCCGACCAACGGCCATTGGCCGGCCATCGGCCAACGGCCAACGGCCAGCCAATTGGCCGTTGGTCATTGGCCGTTGGCCGGCCAACGGCCAATGGCCGGCCATCGGCCAACGGCCAATTGGCCGGCCAACTTCAAACTCCAGCCAAGCCAAGCCAAGCCAACCATGGAAATTTTCGGCCAATCCTAACACTAAACAGCACTTCTGTTCTGGGCATCTCGGTTTATTCTATGGATCTCGGTGAAAACTGATACTTTGGTGACTGGACGGTAGACAGACAGTTCTTTCCGGGAATGTCAATCCACGTTTCTGTAGCCTACGTTCTTCAAATTTGGCAGACACAACCGTTGCTGTCCATGATCTTCGTCTCTCCGCCGATTGACTGCGGTCTACGGAGAGCACCACTTACGGGCCATGTTGTGTGCCTACAAGTGAGTGAGCCCAAACCAAAAAATAAAAGTCGAAGATGAGCAGAGGGCAGTTGATTTAGCATTATAGCCAGAATGATTTCTGGGAAGGTGCTCTACATTCACGGCCATTCGTTTTGGAGGATCTAAGCAGCCATTCAATTCGAAGATACAGTTATTACTGTATTAACACGGGGTCGAATTAATTATGGAGGGACCTACACTCTTAAGGTGGTGATTCCTTTTGGGCACGTATTATTATTTGGCGGCGTAAACCAAGATGAAATTTGATGAAACTTTCCGAAATAAGTTATTTTAGCGTTCTAACACGTTTATTAGACAATTAGATTGTTACGAGATTTTTACAAGTTTGCGTCGTTGATATAGCACCCGCTGTCAGTGAGGTTGGTAAATAAAAAATTCAATAAATTTAAAGAGCTAATTGGTTTGGTGTGCTTTTATCTAAGAAATATGTACTGTTGATTAGATCTGTATCTTATCACTACTGTAACGGCAGTTTGTTCAATTTATGTAGTTCTAATTCAGGGTTCATGTTAGGGTTTGAATTAGAGGGAAGTAAACTCTGAATTAATTCTTTGATGTTCCGCTTTGTGTGTTTCGAGTTAATAAAAGTTGCTGTATTTTATCTATGAGTAAATATTTATGCCATTTGTGTGTTTATTACTGGCGTTTTATGCTGATGAGTTGCTTTCGATTTAGCTTAATTTAAAATCAGTTTGGATGTCCTTGAACTGACAGCCGAACTATGTATATAGGTCTTATTCCTTCAACGAGCACGTGCAGTTGAATTTCCAATAAGGGGCACAACAGAATGGAATGATCGCGCAATCCCGATTCAAAAAATTCGAGATTTCCCCGTCAGGTTGGTTTTTCCCAATTTCTGAACGTTTGGCAGCTGCTATAGAGTTATGACTATATTCATTCGAAAGATCTCATTGAGCTTCACATTTTTGCTTTTTAAAGTAAGTTTCTAGCTTTTCTCTACCGTGAGATATATCTGATTTTCTTGTTTTGGCGTCGAAAACTTGTCATTTTTGCAGAAATCAAATTATCTAACATTTCTTGAACTACGTAAGCCGTAAAATCAAACTAAGGTCGTCGATCTGAAGGTCTCACAGGGACAAATTATCCGACGCATGATTGTCTTCCAACTGCTATCCTGTAGGCTGCTATCATAAAAAATGTAGTTTTTGCAAAAAACAAACCAAAATTTTTTCCAAAGACTGTGGAGCATTCACCATGCAAGTTGTAGGGCTGCTACTGAACAAATGTGTTCTGTACAGATATACCTTAGACGATTTTTTAGTTGCCCCGATTTGCTGCTTTCTAGCTAAAGTAATCCTTGACAAATTTGGAAAAAGTAGCCAAAATACAGGTTACGCACACATTTCAGCTTATTTATCTATAACGAAGAGCGATTTCACAATAAATAAAAAATCGTCCCCAGCTCTTTGAGGGAGGTATCGAATGATATAATGGATGTCTCACGGAAAAATTTACTTGAGTCTGCAAAAATTCTGGAAAATTATACTTCTACTAAAATGTGTTCGAAATATTTTAGAAAAGCAACATTAATTTCGTGGCATGCATTAAAAAGAGAAAGCTACATTTTGATATAAAAATGGCTTCATAACTCCAAGTAATGAATGAGTAATAATGGTGTAAACTTTATGTGACCAAAGGGAATCACCACCTTAAGACACCTGCAGAAATTACAAGAATTACTGTAGTTTTCTACAAAAGTGCTCTTGTGCGGTCAGTCGCTAGCGGAGCTTCTTGTATTTTCCACAAAAGTAACTTTAAGTATTAAAGTATTTTTATCGGTCTCTGGAATAGTAAATTACAGGAGTTTCCTGTAGAAAATACTAAAGAAACCTGTAGTTATGTTAGACTTTTTGACAATCCTAAGTGAGATACCAAACCTGTAGTTTTTGCAAGATAAAACCTGTAAATTTTACTGGAGCGATGTGTTATTTCAAAATTTGGAGGGGGGGGGGCAGGTACGGGGGGAGCGGCCGTTACAAAAAAATCACTCACGGGGTGTTGAATTGTTGAAAGACTAAAAGTTTCAGTCTTCAAAAATTATGATCACTGTCGCCGTTATATGTATATATACTCAGTTTGTGTTGTCAGCTTATCGAGTAATAACCTGTCGTTCTACCAAAGAAGATCCGGTAAAAAGTAGGTACCAACGATGTCCTATAGAAATTACAAGACTTACATAACCTGTGTTTCTTACAAAAGCTTTTGTATTTGTCATCTGCAAAAGTGATTCCTGTAGTTTCTACTGGAACATTTTTAAGAGTGTACCCGACTTCGACGAGGGAACTACCCCCACCTCTGAAAAATTACTAACTTTCCCTCAAAATTTGTAATGTTTTGCATTTTTAGCCAAAATTTAGTAAAGCTATGATTTCTAGCGAATTGGAGTAATTTTGAAAAACTCATTACTGATTACTGATGGTAATCAGTAAATTTTGTGCAACTGAATTTGCTTGTTCTGATTACTAATTACTGATCAATCGGTAATCAGTGTTTTTAGTCAACGGGGGATGTGAGAGATCAGCACCGTTTTCGACCTTCTCGTCTGGTATTCTATTTTGCCGGTCTGGGGGAGAGTCTGCAGTCCCTCATCCCCCCCGCGCTATCCTATAATGGATGTGCATCTGGCTACAGAACTGACGCCAAAAATAATCACGTCATGGCGTTTTCAGCTCCTACTCTTCCCTTCACTTCCAAACTCCGGTCTCAACTTCCCCATTTTGGCCGCCAGGGCCTGTGCTGTTAGTCTTACAACCTACAGTATTTTTGCCTAAACAGGTGTATATATTCACTGTAATTAGTTTATCGTAAATGTTTTTAACAGTGAACTAACTGTTTTTTGGGCCCTTGGTTCCATATCTTCAAAGCGCTTTCATCGTTCACTAAGTTAATCCTTGGAGGTTTAGAAAACTTGGCGTTTTATGCTTAGATAAAGTGAATGCAAAGCAGATGAGGAACACAAAGGTTTTGTTCTGGCACTATAATTGATAGAAAGAAGGTTGCTTTGCTTAGCAGTAGCAGCTTCAGCTTGCCAGACAAGCTATGAGTAATAGGCGAACAAAGCTTTTGATATGTAGCGGTGGCTTTCTAATGTATGTCAAGGCCTGGAAGAAAAACCCTGGACAGGCTGAATTTATTCACGTGAATTTCTTCAGCGCTATATATTGATTGGATAGCCACGTGGCTGGGAGCTGGGGTTTGAAGAAGCATTAGCTCTTGGATATTTTGCTGCTAGGAGGAGACAGTGGTGGAGATTCACATGCAGACACGGAGTTTAGAGGTGAGGAGTTTCTGACGAACGTTTTTTACTGTTTTATTGTTTTTTTAAATAGATTGTTGCCGCAAAATATTATGTTTTATGATTCAGTTCCACATTTTAATCTCACGTTTGCATGTGCTTTTGTGCCTGCTTACCTGAAATGGAGCTATTAATTATTCATTTTTAAAAAATAGATATTGCTATGGGTAAACCAATTGGTCTGGCATGATAATGATAATTATATAGCATAATATATATATAGTGACATCATGCGATAGATGGCGGCCAAAATTAATGGTGAACATGGAGCAGATGCGAGTTTTTGCAACTCGGCTGTAATTCATTTAGCAAAAACCTGCGTGCCAACTCGATGCGGGTAAGCAAGCACCAATTTTCCACGTGCTTTGTCTGATCAATATAGTTTGTGAATGTGCGTTGTGCATGTTTGTGTGGGCTTATTTGATTGGCGCTAGGAAGGTCAAAAGTACATTAAGCTTTGGCGTAAGCCCACTTAATGTGTGCTACTTGCAGACGTAAGTTTGTATTTTCTTGTAAGTGAGTGAGTTAACAGATAAGAGTTTGCAGTGGCGCACGTCGAAATTTCGAGGGAGGCGGGCCTCAAAGTCAAAATAGTTTGGGGCATCAGGGAGCTGTTGAAAAAATTTTGAAAATGTTAAAAATTGGTTTAGAAAGTTTTTAAAAGCTAAAATGTATACGCATAATTAAGTAAAATTTGTAGATAGTTTAGCGTTTTCCATCATGCATTGAAACCTCTGAAATAATATTGACAGTAAAATTAGGAAATTTTCTTCTGGTGGGCGAAAAATGCGAATATATATCTACCATTAGTTTTTACATTTAGCTAACAAACTGAGATCTGCGTCCTAAATGGGAAATCACCAAGCTCGAACCCACTGTCAAGCACAGAGCACAGGTAGGTCAAACTGCATGAGCCCCAGGCTTGCACCTGGGGGGGGAGCAAAACTTTAAGAAAGGAAAACTATAAGATGTCCGCGCCGCGCGGACACAAATTCTAAACAGTTTTCGCGGCGTGACGTGAAATTTACTCAATTTTACTTAATTATGCGTATACATTTTAGCTTTTAAAAACTTTCTAAACCAATTTTTAACATTTTCAAAATTTTTTCAACAGCTCCCTGATGCCCCAAACTATTTTGACTTTGAGGCCCGCCTCCCTCGAAATTTCGACGTGCGCCACTGCAAACTTCATCTGTTAACTCACTCACTTACAAGAAAATACAAACTTACGTCTGCAACAGCACACGGCTGGCGGCTTACGCCAAAGCTTAATGTACTTTTGACCTTCCTAGCGCCAATCAAATAAGCCCACACAAACATGCACAACGCACATTCACAAACTATATTGATCAGACAAAGCACGTGGAAAATTGGTGCTTGCTTACCCGCACGAGTTGGCACGCAGGTTTTTGCTAAATGAATTACAGCTGAGTTGCAAAAACTCGCATCTGTCTACGTTCTGCACTCATTAATTTTGGCCGCCATCTATCGCATGATGTCACTATATATATATTATGTTATATAATTAGTCATTATCATGCCAGACCACTGGCTTACTCATAGCAATATCTATTTTTTAAAAATGAATAATTAATAGCTCCATTTCAGGTAAGCAGGCACAAAAGCACATGCAAACGTGAGATTAAAATGTGGAACTGAATCATAAAACATAATATTTTGCGGCAAACAATCTATTTAAAAAACAATAAAACAGTAAAAAACGTTCGTCAGAAACTCCTCACCTCTAAACTCCGTGTCTGCATGTGAATCTCCACCACTGTCTCCTCCTAGCAGCAAAATATCCAAGAGCTAATGCTTCTTCAATCTCCAGCTCCCAGCCACGTGGCTATCCAATCAATATATAGCGCTGAAGAAATTCACGTGAATAAATTCAGCCTGTCCAGGGTTTTTCTTCCAGGCCTTGATATATTAGAAAGCCAATACACATATATAAAGCTTAGCTAGGCTATTTCTATAGCTTGGCTGGCAAGCTGAAGCTGCTACTGCTAAGCAAAGCAACCTTCTTTCTATCAATTATAGTGCCAGAACAAAACCTTTGTGTTCCTCATCTGCTTTGCATTCACTTTATCTAAGCATAAAACGCCAAGTTTTCTAAACCTCCAAGGATTAACTTAGTGAACGATGAAAGCGCTTTGAAGATATGGAATCAAGGGTACAAGAAACAGTTAGTTCACTGTTAAAAACATTTACGATAAACTAATTACAGTGAATATATACACCTGTTTAGGCAAAAATACTGTAGGTTGTAAGACTAACAGCACAGGCCCTGGCGGCCAAAATGGGGAAGTTGAGACTGGAGTTTGGAAGTGAAGGGAAGAGTAGGAGCTGAAAACGCCATGACGTGATTATTTTTGGCGTCAGTTCTGTAGCCAGATGCACATCCATTATAGGATAGCGCGGGGGATGAGGGACTGCAGACTCTCCCCCAGACCGGCAAAATAGAATACCAGACGAGAAGGTCGAAAACGGAAGACCCTCACATCCCCCGTTGACTAAAACACTGATTACTGATTGATCAGTAATTAGTAATCAGAAATCAGCAAATTCAGTTGCACAAAATTTACTGATTACCATCAGTAATCAGTAATGAGTTTTTCAAAATTACTCCAATTCGCTAGAAATCATAGCTTTACTAAATTTTGGCTAAAAATGCAAAACATTACAAATTTTGAGGGAAAGTTAGTAATTTTTCAGAGGTGGGGGTAGTTCCCTCGTCGAAGTCGGGTACACTCTTAAAAATGTTCCAGTAGAAACTACAGGAATCACTTTTGTAGATGACAAATAAAAAAGGTTTTGTTAAAAAACACAGATCAAACCTTGTAATTTCTACAGGACATCGTTGGTACCTACTTTTTACCCGATATTCTTTGGTAGAACGACAGGTTATTACTCGATAAGCTGACAACGCAAACTGAGTATACATAATGGCGACAGTGATCATAATTTTTGAAGACTGAAACTTTTAGTCTTTCAACAATTCAACACCCCGTGAGTGATTTTTTTGTAACGGCCGCTCCCCCCGTACCTGCCCCCCCCCCTCCAAATTTTGAAATAACATATCGCTCCAGTAAAATTTACAGGTTTTGTCTTGTAAAAACTACAGGTTTGGTATCTGACTTAGGATTGTCAAAGAAGTCTAACATAACGACAGGTTTCTTTAGTATTTTCTACAGGAAACTCCTGTAATTTTTACTATTCGAAGACCGATAAAAATACTTTTATACTTAAAAAGTTACTTTTGCGGAAAATACAGGAAGCTCCGCAACAGGAGCACTTTTGTAGAAAACTACAATATATAATTCTTGTAATTTCTGCAGGAGTCTTAAGGTGGTGATTCCCTTTGGTCACATAAAGTTTACACCATTATTACTCATTCATTACTTGGAGTTATGAAGCCATTTTTATATCAAAATGTAGCTTTCTCTTTTTAATGCATGCCACGAAATTAATGTTGCTTTTCTAAAATATTTTGAACACATTTTAGTAGAAGTATAATTTTCCAGAATTTTTGCAGACTCAAGTAAATTTTTCCGTGAGACATCCATTATATCATTCGATACCTCCATCAAAGAGCTGGGGACGATTTTTTATTTATTGTGAAATCGCTCTTCGTTATAGAGAAATAAGCTGAAATGTGTGCGTAACCTGTATTTTGCCTACTTTTTCCAAATTTGTCAAGCGATTACTTTAGCTAGAAAGCAGCAATCGGGGCAACTAAAAAATCGTCCCTGGGTATATCTGTACAGAACACATTTGTTCAGTAGCAGCCCTACAACTTGCATGGTGAATGCTCCACAGTCTTTGGAAAAAATTGGTCGTGTTTTGCAAAAACTACATTTTTTATGATAGCAGCCTACAGGATAGCAGTTGGAAGACAATCATGCGTCGGATAATTTGTCCCTGTGAGACCTTCAGATCGACGACCTTAGTTTGATTTTACGGCTTGCGTAGTTCAAGAAATGTTAGATAATTTGATTTCTGCAAAAATGACAAGTTTTCGACGCCAAAACAAGAAAATCAGATATATCTCACGGTAGAGAAAAGCTAGAAACTTACTTTAAAAAGCAAAAATGTGAAGCTCAATGAGATCTTTCGAATGAATATAGTCATAACTCTATAGCAGCTGCCAAACGTTCAGAAATTGGGAAAAACCAACCTGACGGGAAATCTCGAATTTTTGAATCGGGATTGCGCGATCATTCCATTCTGTTGTGCCCCTTATTGGAAATTCAACTGCACGTGCTCGTTGAAGGAATAAGACCTATATACATAGTTCGGCTGTCAGTTCAAGGACATCCAAACTGATTTTAAATTAAGCTAAATCGAAAGCAACTCATCAGCATAAAACGCCAGTAATAAACACACAAATGGCATAAATATTTACTCATAGATAAAATACAGCAACTTTTATTAACTCGAAACACACAACGCGGTACATCATAGCAGTAAGTCAGAGTTTACATCCCTCAAATTCAAACCCTAACATGAACCCAGAATTAGAACTACATAAATTGAACAAACTGCCGTTACAGTAGTGATAAGAAACAGATCAAATCAACAGTACATATTACTTAGATAAAAGCACACCAAACCAATTAGCTCTTTAAATTTATTGAATTTTTTATTGACCAACCGCACTGACAGCGGGTGCTATATCAACGACGCAAACTTGTAAAAATCTCGTAACAATCTAATTGTCTAATAAACGTGTTAGAACGCTAAAAGAACTTATTTCGGAAAGTTTCATCAAATTTCATCTTGGTTTACGCCGCCAAATAATAATACGTGCCCAAAAGGAATCACCACCTTAAGAGTGTAGGCCCCTCCATAATTGATTGGACCCCGTGTTAATACAGTAATAAATGTATCTTCGAATTGATTGGCTGCTTAGATCCTCCAAAACGAATGGCCGTGAATGTCGAGCGCCTTCCCAGAAATCATTCTGGCTATAATGCTAAATCAACTGCCCTCTGCACATCTTCGAGTTTTATTTTTTGGTTTGGGCTCACTCACTTGTAGGCACACAACATGGCCCGTAAGTGGTGCTCTCCGTAGACCGCAGTCAATCGGCGGAGAGACGAAGATCATGGACAGCAACGGTTGTGTCTGCCAAATTTGAAGAACGTAGGCTACAGAAACGTGGATTGACATTCCCGGAAAGAACTGTCTGTCTACCGTCCAGTCACCAAAGTATCAGTTTTCACCGAGATCCATAGAATAAACCGAGATGCCCAGAACAGAAGTGCTGTTTAGTGTTAGGATTGGCCGAAAATTTCCATGGTTGGCTTGGCTTGGCTTGGCTGGAGTTTGAAGTTGGCCGGCCAATTGGCCGTTGGCCGATGGCCGGCCATTGGCCGTTGGCCGGCCAACGGCCAATGACCAACGGCCAATTGGCTGGCCGTTGGCCGTTGGCCGATGGCCGGCCAATGGCCGTTGGCCGGCCAACGGCCAACTGGTTGGCCGTTGGCCGCTCGTTGGCCGTTGGCTGTTTCTTGACCGTAAGCTATTGGCCGTTCTTTAGCTATTTGTCAACGTTGGAGAGCTGGAATTTACTATTTTTATTCGTCTACCGTGCTTATTTAGGCGTCAACTTAATTAAACTTTATTTTAATAGTACAATTTACAATTTACAATATGTGTAAAATAGTTTTTCCAAACATTTAGCTCCAACCCGCGATAACTCCTATTAATTTTGCTGGTGGACCGCAATAAAGTGCTGAGACGTTAACCGCCAGACAAATTTAAAAACTACGTTGTTAGCACACTTAAAGTTTGCATGCAATTTTAATTGTAACATAACGCTATTAACGATAAAAATTGTCAACATCTAATTGAAAATCTGTAGTACTGTATCTAATGTAACTTTTATGCAGCAACATGTTTACGATATTATGCAGCAAAATTAAATTTTTCAACACAGTTAACGCACAAGATCAGTAAATTTGAGCTTGGCCAGCACTCGGCCATTGGCCAGCCAACGGCCACCGGCCAGCCAATTGGCCGTTGGCCATTGGCCGTTGGCCGGCCAACGGCCAATGGCCGGCCAAGCCAATTGGCCGAGATTTTCTCGGCCAACGGCCAATGGCTTGGCCGGCCAATGGCCGGCCATTGGCCAGCCATTGGCCGCACCGGCCAATGCACAACACTAGTGCTGTTCTTTCAGTGACGGACATGATAACATTTCTAGATTTTCCATTCTGTTGTGCCCCTTATTGGAAATTCAACTGCACGTGCTCGTTGAAGGAATAAGACCTATATACATAGTTCGGCTGTCAGTTCAAGGACATCCAAACTGATTTTAAATTAAGCTAAATCGAAAGCAACTCATCAGCATAAAACGCCAGTAATAAACACACAAATAGCATAAATATTTACTCATAGATAAAATACAGCAACTTTTATTAACTCGAAACACACAACGCGGTACATCATAGCAGTAAGTCAGAGTTTACATCCCTCAAATTCAAACCCTAACATGAACCCAGAATTAGAACTACATAAATTGAACAAACTGCCGTTACAGTAGTGATAAGAAACAGATCAAATCAACAGTACATATTACTTAGATAAAAGCACACCAAACCAATTAGCTCTTTAAATTTATTGAATTTTTTATTGACCAACCGCACTGACAGCGGGTGTTATATCAACGACGCAAACTTGTAAAAATCTCGTAACAATCTAATTTGAGGGAGGTCACTTTTGAGCTTGAAAGACAGTGTTTGCTTTCATAGAAGAAATTAAATTGGGACGACAATACCCGAGAATCAAAAAGTTCTTTTTGCTAAATATTAATGTAAAACTGCGATGATTTTGAAAAAACGATTTGAGCATTTTAGCAAAACTGGTTTTTGGTGTTTAGTGTTCGGATACTGTTTGTTGTCCCAATTTCATTTCTTCTACCAAAGCAAAACCTACGCCTTTCAAGCTCAGCTTCTGACCTCCGTCAAATTGTACTAGTGAGTTTTTACGAGCTTGCGCCATTGATTGCACACCAGCCGCAGCCGTCAATACGATTGATCAATCAAAAATTCTTTAATATTTTTAAACCGGAAAAAATCCTTCACCTTTCTGTTTTTATCTCGAGTCCAGTTGGAGCTGGATACCTTCTGAACATTGACTATGCTGCCGAGCTGGTGGACTTCCTCTACAGTAATGCCCTATTATGGAATCTCTTTGCGTCTGCCTTGCCAAGACGTGTGCTGGGCGTTGGCTATATGGAGGCAACGGCGTTGCACATATGGAGTCTCCACATGTGGATATGGATTGCCGCCAAGAAAAAGATGAAGTTGGGAAAACTTTGGACATCTTAGTTATGACACGTTATTGGGCAATTTCCTTACTAACAGCAGGTTTGGGTACGTTTGTGAACGACATCGCCCGCGGTGGGAAAGAAGAAATCCTACTTTCATCAACCCAAGCTGGATTACATCTAGGCCAAAAGTTATGGGGGGCTCGCCGAAAATTAGACGGGTCGTATTTTTTAAAATGTTGCGAATGTTTAGGTGTTTTGTGTAAAAACTGCAAAAAGCCGTTAAAAATGACTACTAGTGTTTTTCAAGCTAAAATAGCAAAAATTTCGTTAAAAATCCGGCAGAGCCGGAAAAGTTTTCGAAACTTTAGGGTAAAAATAGTAAAATTTGGCATATTTTTCGGCTTATGGGGGGCTCCTCAAATGGGGGGAACCTTCCGAATGGGGAGCACCCCCACCCCCACCCGCAGTAGCAGTAAGCACTAAGCCAGCCAAGAATTCCAGAGCTCCTAAGCCTACTAAGCTGCCAATACTGCAGTGGCACCAAGCTAGAAGGAGCTTATCCAAACTGATGAATGAATCCAAACATGAATTAAGACGTTATAATTCCTTTCATATTCTTAACTTACTGCACACATCTGCCAACCAATAACAAAAGAAATACAAAGTTCAGAAAACCGTATTGTTCACAAGGCGAAGATTTACAGTATGACGTTTAGCTTCGGAAGCACCTTGGCTTCCTGTCGAGACCAGTGATTTTCAATAAAGCAAGCCATGATAGCAAAGATATTCAAAGAGAAATAGCCAGTTTCAGCATAGAATAGGGGCTCTGATAAGGTACTGTCAAATCGACCATGTTGGTAGGCAAGCACAGCTAAGGAAATATCGTTAGGAATCATGTAATATTCGTCGGGAACTCTTACAGGCGGCCAGTCAGTTCTCACAGACTCCGGGGACGCTTCCTTAGCTGTATAGGAGAATCTCAGTCGTTCCGAAATAAACGAACCATGAAGAGACAGCCTGCCTATAGGAACCCAGTTTCTTAAAGAGGGTGACCAGAGTTCAAAGGTCACTGCAGTCATCTCTGCCGGAGTCAACTGGTCCGGAGAGACCACGCTCACTCGAGATGGTACTTGTAGACCAGCTAAGGCATTCATAATGCCAGATAGCACTGTACTGTTACAATAATCACGCAGACTGGATAAACTTTCTGCAATCAGGATACCAGAACACACCGGGGACTGAGCGGAGCTAAACAGATGCAGTCTGTCCGAATTGGCCTGCGAAAACATTTTCTGTCCATCATAGACAGTGCCAACTGAAACACACGTGGCCGGTAGGTGGACCTTCGAGGACAGAGTTCGTCCAGCAAAGACGGTCATAAAGGAGGACAGACACTGACCCACCAGATGTGTTCCGGCGGATCCAATTAGGTTCTGATCTATCATCAGATTGGATAGATCGCCCAGATCAGTACCGGTTTGGAACTCTCTACAGGCTTCCAGAACAGCGGTTTTGGCCGTGTTAGGAGGAGCAATGGAACGAAAGCCTTCTGCCTGCAGCAACTCCTGTAGTAAGTAGGATTCCAGTGACCACTGTAATAAGGCGGCTTTTCCTAAAAGAATAAGCAAGCAGCATTACCTACCACAGTAAGGCGATCACTAAACACCCAAGCAACAAAGCAGACTATCATAGTTAATTTTAATAATACGAACAAGCAACGTTGTCAAAACTAATACTTATGTTTTCAAAAGATAAGGCAAATTCGGTGAGCTTGGCCACAGCATGCCGGGGATTCAGCGGAGCGGTTGCACTGCAGCGAGCAGGAAATTGCTTGTTCCCAATACGTACGTACGTATACGGTTACCACGGACTAACGAGTACTGAAAGCCAATCGTAAACAAAGACAAAGGAAACCAGGAACAGGGTTTTTTCAAATTCGGTCCTGTGATTTTTCAGTGGGTTTTTTAGAAAAAGTGTGTTTTTTGTAAAAATTGATTTTTCGCGCTTTAAATGCGTTTACGACTGTTTTTACTACATATAGCGTATTCCTAGTTGGCCTTTGTCGTTCTAGCTATGAAAGCAAATAGATTCTGACGTGTATGATCGACTGGAAAGAAGTGAACGCTATAGACTCGTATTAAAACGAAGAAAATCTTATTTGCAATGGGAGGTCTAGGGAGCGGAGCCCCCAGAAGCTGAAAAATGTTTTAAAATCAGTACAAAGTCACAATGTAAACAGTTAAAGCTTTTAATTTTGTAAACCATATTTTCTTTCGCAAAGGTGCTAGAGATTTATATGCAGCCTAATGTTCTAAACTAATATATACGTATAATATAGTGTCATACTAGAGGATTACAGAAGAAAAAGAACACTAGTACAAAGATAGGAAGTCAAGGCTTTGAAAAAATTAAGGAAAAGACAAGTGCAACGAAGACGCAAAATTTTTTCAGCAAGTAATCTTCCGTAGTTCAAAACTTTTAAAGAAACTAGTAAAATTTTGCTTCCGAAACTCGAAATTTCGGTGTGTTTTTAAGTGTGCTTTCTAAGCAAAAGTGTGTTTTTCTAAAGGAAAAGTGTGTTTTTCTAAGAAAAAGTGTGCGAAAACACAGTAAAACACAAAACACCGTGATCTGGAAAACACGTACAACTGCCTCTGGGGATATGCATATAGAAGCCGATCGTTACCCATTGCTTAACCAATAACCAGTACCTTTTCTACATTGTACATACCCCTTAGATATCCGGGAACAGCTGCATGAGTAGTGTCACTGACAGGAGTAAATAGGTCAAGACTAGACAGAATGTCACAATGATTCGATGATGACTGGACACAGTGACTGTTATTAGTTTCATCAATCAAGCAAGAAACCTAAACCAAAACAGATAAAACAATAAATTTAATATAAAGGTAAATAAATCGTTCAGAGAAACGTATCTGCAGCAAATTAAACTAGTAAATTGAAATTAAAAAACCTCAACAAAACCTTCAACTGATCAAAGTATTAAAGCAAAATATGTGCACGCTACAAAAGTAAGCTAAAAACAACTTAACTAAACCAGAAGTTCCTGTCGAAGCAAAGCTCTGAAGCGACCTGTTATTAAAAATTTAGAGTTTTCACACTTGTTCTCACTTTTGCCTCATTCACCAAACAATTATTTTTTAAGCAAAGTAATACTGCTTTTCACAATTATTACAGGTAGTGTTGGTTTAGCAAAAGCTAGATTTATTCACCCATTCAATGATCATTTTCGATTAGTTTGCCTTATTTTAGCTTCTACTCAGCACACATCTCCACCTCAAGTATTATATATGAATTAAGATGAGCACTTGCAGCAATACCTCAAGAGGTTCAATTGCAAAATTTGGTAAACTGAGTGCATCAGTGATATGCTGCTGTAGAGAGCTCGATCGCAGTGATTTCGCTTTTTCTACCAACACCTCCTGTTTGTCAATAATCCTTCCTGAAGCAAAAAACAGATTCACAATTCTTCGTGACACGCTGTTTTTTGTGTTTTTATTGTGTTTTCGCACACTTTTTTAGAAAAACACACAAAATTTAAAAACACAGTAAAAAGCACACTCAAATTTTCACCCGAACGAGCAAATTTTTACAGATTTTAAGCATAATTGTTAAGTTTTCCCAAAAAATTTTGCGCCTTCGGCGCAAATATCATCTATATTCCTGTTTTTACTTCTGTTTCGTCTGGGCAATTGTGTTAGTGTAGCCTTCATTATTCTAAGCAACGCTGCCATCTGGGACTGTATAGGCATATTATTCTACGAAATTATGTTTCCCAAATTCAAGAAATAACGGGAATAAAATATACTGTCGAAAATTTTTGAAGAATTTCAGACCAAACAGTTCGATTTTCAACAAATTCTCAACGTCTGGTGGGCTCTGCCCCCCAGACCCGCCATTGTAGCGCAAAAAGACGTCTTCAACGCAAATATTTAACGTTCAGAACATTGAAATATCGTTTATAAAGACTAAGCAAGCAATATGTTTTGTATTTCTTCTGTAACAAGCGAAAAATGCTAAATATAGTTATAAATGCTGTAAAAACCGTTAAAAACGTGTTAATACTGTGAAAAGCAAATTTCAGGAAAAACACAAATTTTTTAAAAAAACACACATTTTCTTAAAAAACCCAAAAAAGCACAGGTGGAATTTTGAAAAAACCCTGTCGTGACATGATCTGACTCTTAAGGTTCAGGTTCGGGTTCGTGTATTTTTAGGCTTTAAAAGGCAATTATCGTTGAAATTCATTAAAGTTTGCTACAATTACATCATTTAGCCTAGAAAAGAATTTAGTAAAGTTGCGGCGTGAAAATTTGAGCTTTGGAGAAATTTGATTTAATCAGCCATAACTTACACTGTGGGTACCCAACACGGACGAATTTATGATCATTCAAATCGGCACGCATTTTTTGGGACAATTGCCGAGGGCTGTTTTTCATGCTTTCGAGTTTTGTCTTTCCGTTCGAGAAATTAAGCATCCAAACTTGAAAATTTTTACGAAAATCAGACAAAATGTACGTTTTTCTCAAAATCTTGAGCTTACCTGATCAGTAAAAGATTTAAAAAAATAGCCCCCGGAAAGACGTTTCTTTTGAAGCCTGAACTGGTCGCGTTTCTTTATCTTTCCACAATTAGAGAAAACCATGTTGAAAAAATTTTTTATTTTTATAGCAAGTTCAAGTCGAAGAGTTGAAATGAAACAGGTATACCCTGCCTAGCTATAACAAGCACATTCTAAACTTTAAAATGATATAAAAATTATCGTTGAATTCAAGAATTGAGCAAATTAGAGTCTTTCAAACCTTGCTGCAAATACCCGAACCAGCACCTTAAATTCAAAAGGACTGAATTTAATACTATAAATAAATATTTATTCGCCGTTGTTTTCCAGTCTTTCGGAAAAATCTATGACTTCAAATGCCAACAAATTATTTGGATGTTTGAATACCACATTGCGGGTTCAGTTTGCATTTGGTATTTATACGTATATATTTTCTTTTTATCTAGCATGAGTTTGCTTCACCCAAGTCCAGCAAAGCTATCACGAATAAGCTCACTACTTGGAGGGGTGTCCACCAAGTAAAATAATACAAGATTATAAATGAAAGAAAGGATGTCACTACAGCACCTCCGACCAAAAATTCGGGCCTGAGGTGGGGATCGAAGCCACAACCTTTGGCTATCAAGGCCAACGCTCTACCGATTGAGCCACCCAGGCACAATCGAACCAAGCTTGGATTTGAAATCGTTCCCGAACTGTAGTGACACGTTTTTGAATAGGTATGTAGCCCTGCCAAAGACACACACCCAGAGAGGCAAGCTCAAGCTGACAGGTGGTGCACGATAGCCGTAAGGAATAATACAAGATTATAAACTATTATAAACGATTAAAACCCCAAGAATGTATTCTGCATCCTGAAGGCCCTTCTTCGGTCTTGTTATGTTTGACGACAACATAGGGGATGCTATATTAAATTCTAAATAAACAGTTTACAATATGTACACAGACCTACATCAGAGGAACCAGCAAGCCTGTGTGCTTCAAACTCTAACTCCGCTGTTTTCAGCTTCCTTACGGAGACCTTGGAACTGCTCAATCCAGTCATCCATAGCATGATTGTTGGATTCTATACGAGACTGCAATTCGGCCAGATTCAAGTTACTGCCATGACGTTTCTTCATTGATTCTATCAAAAGCGGAGTTCTCTAAAAATGTTTAATAGTAGACCTGAAGCCTATTGCCACTGTCCGAAAACCCCCCTGCAACCCAAGGCTTATTATAGCGAACGGTGAGAACGAGGCACCATACTGACTGGCATTATTGTAGGCAAAAATAAGCGGGGGAGTGGGGGGGACGCCCCCCCTCCCACTAGTGGGGGGGGAGGTCGAAAAAAGGGGGGATAAAATGGGCCAAAAATGCTAAAAATTCAGTGTAAATAACCTGTTTTCCACATACACTGCTATAACTATGCTTAATAGTGCTCAAAAATCAAGTTTTAGCACCAAAAAAGCGATTTTTTTAAATTAAACCCGAGTAAATCACGCTGGGGTTAGTATTGGGTTTTAGTTTATCACAGCAGCGTGATTTTCTCCGCGGCCGCCCAACCCCGATGCCGCGTCCACATACAACCGTGTATTACATCTACCACGGAAAAGCTGGTGCTTGCAAGCGGCCAAGCCGTGGTAGGATTAGTAGACATTTATATATACGTACGTATGTATAAACAGTATTATACATACATAGTATATATAATTACACAGACGCTGGAAGTTAGGTGGCCATGGAATTTGAGTAACAGTCAACGCAAAGAATTTTGAAATTATAAAGTCAAGTGATTTTACTGATATATAAGTTTGGCATGCAAGGGACTAATCTATGGTCCCTGTAGTGCACGCCCCCGTATAAACTTTTGAAGCTGCGGTTCAAATTTCACCAACTTTTGCTTAAAAACACTTAAATGGGATGAAACGATCTCTTCTGGAAGATAATTCCAGACAGTAGAAACTCTATAAAAAAAGAGTTACCAGTACGTGACTTTCTGAAAACCTTAGGCCGAATAGACAGGCTATGTTTGCCCTCGTTCCAACGTCAATAGAATAAGTAAAGCATTCGTTAAAGCTACAATCAAAGGAATTATATATAACATTATGCATCAAATGTAAATCAAACAATAGCCGCCTCATTTCAAGAGACTGCAGGCTATAGCCACAAGCTATATATACAAGACGTTGCTTGTAGCTTAGGGCCAACAAGCCGTTTAAACGTGTTTAAACTTTCAAAAGTGATGGAGACCAAGTCGGTGTACAATATTCAAGAAGAGGCCTTACATAGGTCACAAATACTTTTACTAAGATTTCCGTATTTTTTGTATGAAAACTGTTGAAAATAATACCGAGGCGTTGATTTGCTTTCGCTTTTAGCTGACTAATATGCTTTGTATATGTCAAATCATTTGAGATCATTATTCCCAAATCTCGAATACAGTCTACTGCTCTTAAGTTTTCACCAGCTAAACTATAAAGTCTATGCTCATTCCTAAAACCCATATGCAATACAGCACATTTTGCAACAGTAACATCCATCTGCCATTCATTGGTCCAAGCATCAATAGCTATCAAATCATTTTGGAGTATGTTTCCTCCATCATTTACATTTACAATCGTATATATACAATTTAGCATCATCAGCAAACAGGTCGTATTTTAGTTAACAAATTCTGTGGAAGATCGTTAATAAAGACTAAAAACAAAATTGGTCCTAGCGCTGACCCCTGCGGCACTCCGCTTGTTACGGGTTTCCAACCAGAGAAAGAATTTGATATTTTCACCCTTTGTTTTTTCGATTTGACAAGAAGGCATTAATCCATTTCCAAAACTCTTCCCCCGAAAACCATAAGCCTCCAGCTTACGTAGTAACTTTGAATGCGATACTGTGTCAAAAGCCCTCATTAGGTCAATGTATACAATATCGACACTATCACCATTATCCCAAGCCTCATACCAACTATGTATACAATACAATAATTGCGTCAAAGTTGATCTATTCTTTAGAAATCCATGTTGGCACTATGATATTAAATTTTGACTTTTCAAATGGTTTACAAAGAAAGGTTTCAAGACTCTCTCTCCATTGCCCTACAGCAATTGCCCAACAGCAAATTGTGCAATCTTCCCACTCGATGATTTTTTGCAAGCTTCAGAAGAACAAGATTCGGCCATAATGTTTCTGTACCAGAATATATATTCAGACCAATATATATACCTAGAACTGAATCAAATGGGTTGGATTTTTGATGAAAAATTTGAAATTTTGAAATTTTTGACCAAAAATCCTAAAAATTTGGCAATTTCTGGGCACTTTAGGGTGAGTGGGGGAAGCCCAAAAAAAGTGGGGGTGGGGCCGAGTGGGGGTGGGGCCAAAAAGTGGGGGCTCCCGCCCCCCCCCCCCCCCGAATAAAATAAACCCAGTACTGAATTTAGGACCCTCCACAGACACCTTAATTCACGGTTGTCCTGCCATTCTAATTTTTTCTCCTTCTCATTTGCACTATACAAAATTGACTTCAAAATTTCGATTTAAATTTGATTATAAGCATTTTATAGGATTTCGTAAAGACGTGTCTTTGCAGAAACAGAACCAACTTAGATATATATATAAATTTCGACTGAATTAGGAAGCAATAATTTCGATTTCGCGAAATTAGTTTTTCGATACGTATGAGGGGACCAAGGAAAATAGAAATTTTTGTCTTGATTTCGCTAAAAAACTGTTGCGTTTCCTTGGCCACAGAACACGAATCCTGGCATTTTTTAGTGGGGGGCCCCACTTTTCGGAGCCCCACTTTTCGGCAAGCCCCCACCCACTTTTTTGGGGGTCGCCCAAAAGTGTCTAAAAATTAGGTTTTTGAGGTAAAATTTTCAAACATTTTCTCAATTTTTAGCTAATTTATGGACTTATAAGCTCATTTTAAGCTAAAAAACAGCGATTTTTTGCGTTTTTAGATTAAAAATGTCTATGCTCTATGCTTAAAGTCTATGCTCATTCCTAAAACCCATATGCAATACAGCACATTTTGCAACAGTAACATTCATCTGCCATTCATTGGTCCAAGCATCAATAGCTATCAAATCATTTTGGAGTATGTTTCCTCCATCATTTACATTTACAATCGTATATATACAATTTAGCATCATCAGCAAACAGTCGTATTTTAGTTAACAAATTCTGTGGAAGATCGTTAATAAAGACTAAAAACAAAATTGGTCCTAGCGCTGACCCCTGCGGCACTCCGCTTGTTACGGGTTTCCAACCAGAGAAAGAATTTGATATTTTCACCCTTTGTTTTCGATTTGACAAGAAGGCATTAATCCATTTCAAAACTCTTCCCCGAAAACCATAAGCCTCCAGCTTACGTAGTAACTTTGAATGCGATACTGTATCAAAAGCCCTCATTAGGTCAATGTATACAATATCGACACTATCACCATTATCCCAAGCCTCATACCAACTATGTATACAATACAATAATTGCGTCAAAGTTGATCTATTCTTTAGAAATCCATGTTGGCACTATGATATTAAATTTTGACTTTTCAAATGGTTTACAAAGAAAGGTTTCAAGACTCTCTCTCCATTGCCCTACAGCAAACCGCAGTCAGACTAACTGGTCTATAGTTTGTTGGGTCTGTCGTGCCACCCTTTTTATAAATAGGGCAAATATCCGCTTTCAGCCAATCTGTGGGGGGCACCGAGCCAGTCACCAGCGATTCTTTGAATATTTTAGTAAGAGGATATGCTAAAGAAAATGTCTAAATTTTGTACAAAAAAGCTTGGAATACCATCAGGTCCAGCTGACAATTTTGGCGCCAAATCTTTTAGCACTTTATAAACGTCAAATTCGTCGAAAACACAATCGTATATCGAATTTTCATCACTTGTCCTATTTTCAACAAGAGGAATATCCCCATTATCAATGGTAAATACAGAAGCAAAAACATCATTCAGAACAGTACATTTATCTAAGGGCAACAATACTGGTGTCCTTTTGACGTAAACGCTTTCTTGCATATGCATAGAATTTGTCTACTCTTCCTGTATTTGCCAAGCTATTTTATATATCATATATTATATTCCAGTCAAGCGAATCAAAGAATACTGATAGATCATGATAATTAGCCTTAGAAAAATCTCTTCTATATCGCAATTCATCCTCTTTGTGAAAACATAAATTTGGATAAAAATGAACTATGCCGTGTTTGCTCAGACCTAATGGTTCATCTACCATGATACCCAAAACACTAAATTCTGTGGGACCAAAAACTAGATCCAAAGTGTTAAAAGGACTAACAAAATGGGTAGGCTCTTTTACAAACTGAACAAAATTATTGTCAACAAAAAGTCAAGAAATGCTTGCGACTGATCACCACCAGATGAAAAAAGGTATTTCCCAATTTATTTTCGGCTGTTTAAAGTCCCCAACAACGAAACAATTTGAACAACCGCTTTTTGCATTACGCATGTTTTGAAAACATGAATCTAAATCGTTCACTCTGACAGTCGGCGAATTATAAAAAATACCAAATCGCGAACGTCTGTTTTCAAAATCAAATACATCCACCCACAACGACTCACAACCTTTCCCACATAAATCATCACAAATCAAATAATTAACGGTTTTTAACACATATAACATTACTCCTCCTCCTCCAACAGAGGGATCGTTCTTCCTCCTTGCAACTCTACCTGGTCCCTATCTAGTCTATGCATTTTATATCCCTCTATACTAAATATAATATCTAAGTCTTTACCAGAATTAAGCCAAGTCTCAGTAATGCAAATTAGAAAAGGCTTCACGGGAAGCGCATTTAAATACAATTTAAGCTGTTCTATTTTATTTCTTATTGAACAAACATTTAAAAGAATGCACAAAGATGTGTCAACTGTAGTCTCAATTTTTAAATCACTAATTCTCTGCTTTTGTTTGTGCGG
>JASAND010006943.1:0-59104 GCA_030248195.1 Trissonchulus latispiculum
ATGAGCTCTCATAATTATTTAGTTCCGAGTGCTGCCGCTTCCCCCATCCCAAAGCACTGTACAAAAATTTCCAGATAATGTTAGTGAGACTTTTTAAATTTTTCAGCTGCCTTGGTTTCGTGTCCTTTTCACAGTAGCCTGCAAAAGATATAATCAGTACACTGCATTTTGCGAAGCAGTGGCGATGTTCCTTTTGTTGTGCGAATCGGCAATTTGGAATTTTATTTTTCTTATCCAAAAAGCGTCCATTCCCCGAAAACACGACCATGGGTGATTTATTTGGAAAAACCAGCTTACAAAATGCAGGGTATCTTTCCTTTGGATTTTTGTGTACAGGAAAGAACATAACTCTAGTATAGCTTGATGCGGCTGTGCCTCCGTAGCTTAGTTGCCACAGCGTTCGCATAGTCTGCGAAGTGCCGCGGGTTTGAGTCCCACCGGAGATCTGAATTTTTTGGGCCTTCGGGGGTACATGACTTTCTTCATTCTTTCATATTTATACACACGCTTTATTAACAGATTTGAGATTATAAAAGCATAGACAGCGTACACTAGAAACTCTTAAAATTCCGATAAGCTGGGTGGATCACTGTTTGGCATTTACGTAATTATTATATTTTTAGGTGCCTGAAAATGCAGCAAACCGGAAAACGGACTGCCACTGAAACTTCAGAAGGGGGAAAACGAGCCAAGAAGAAGGGTGCCTCGAAAGGCCTGTCTACGTGTCCCTATTTTTCGGTGCAACGGGTGACTGAGCTTTCAGAGCACCTTCTAACCAAACCGCAGGATATTGAAGATCTCATGAAAGAAGGTGCGATAAATTATAGATTGCCTTTAGCGTATTTTGTATGCAGAATCTTAATTGGAATTTTTCTGGCTTACTTAGTTAAGTACTATCAAGAGTTACATTGTGTTCATCAGCTATGAACGGTGCTGAACTCCTCCCACAATCGGGTACACACAAACGTGTAACCGTTCAAATGCTTCCGTACGCTCACGCCCCATCTATGTGTACTTGGCGTGAAAGCTTGAAAACACAGTCTACAAAATTATAAAATTCAAATTGCGTCTGTTTTAGGCGTCAGTATTCTGGTTTCGCTTCAACCCCACTCACTGCCAACCCGTTTGCAGCTATTCTGCTTTTTGCATCTTTTCCCAATTTATGTGTGCGTTTGTCCGTTATTGTAGGGTCTGAGAACAAGTCCTGTCCATTCTATGCTGCTCGATTTGCTGTCCCGCACGCCGATCTCATTCTGTTGCCCTATCAAACCCTGTTTCATGAGGGGACTCGAAAAGCCTCTGGGATACCCTCACTTAGGAATTCCATTGTTATTGTGGACGAGGCACATAATCTGATGGATACTATTGCTGCTGTACACAGGTGTGAATATTAAAGGGGGCATGATGCATTTTGTAGGCAATTATTTGCAGAGACTGGGGCTGGTGTGACAGAGTAATTTGCTTTGATTGGGGGTTTACGAATTTTCGAATTGCTAGCACAAAGTCGAAAAATGTTCAGCGAGTTTGATGGCACGCTCTGGTCTATTTAAATTCTTGACTTTTAACGATTATATATAATTTTTGAGCTTTCGGTTTGATTATTGTATAGATACTTGTTTTTCTTTTCTGCTTCCTTTAATTTTTTGCACATTGTCTCCCCTGAACCAGACGGTAAGAACAAATTTTATTGGTTTATAAATTTTTGAGGAAATTGATCAAGAAATCCAAGAATTTAACATTTTCTGGGCACCTCTTAGTGAGTGGGGAGGGAGCAGTAAAACTCTTTCTGTGATCCACTAACTGTACATTATTTTCGGCTGAAAATTAGTCTGTTATTTGGGCTTATTCTAGCAATTTTTCTTGGGGGGACCAAAGTCTGTGGGGCAAGGAATTTTTGGGGAAGGGCGAAAATGTTTCTAGAAATATGCTAAAAATAGCACTATTTTTCTGGCATATGTATACTGTATATATATAAATGTTGATTTTTATAGCGGACGGCCTCTGGTTTGAGGGGGGGCCTATTTGAAGGGGAGGGCCACTAGAATAAGACCGAGAGCTGTCGTTACCGACGATACTGATTTTTCAACTTCGTGTACTTTAAGGGAGTCTTTAACTTCGTGTAGTTCCAGTTAAATGGATTTGATTTTATTTGTTTCTTTTCAGTGCAGAAGTTTCCGGTGCTCAACTGTGCTGTTGTCATTCTCAGCTGCAGCAATATCTGGTTAGGTTCCGCACCCGACTGAAGGCCAAGAATGTGCTCTATATTGAGCAGTTGCTTCGATTTCTCAGCTCTCTGGTGGAGACCTTGGGCGGTCGAGTAACTTCAGATCCCGCACAACAACTCAATGTAAACTGCTGTGAAAAGGTACCACACATTTATACACTTTTTAAAATGAATTTCTTGACAAAATAAATAACAACGGTAATACTTAGTTTTGTAAGCTTGATAATGGCTTGGGTTTAATTTTTACTTAGAGTTAAAAGATGAAGATTTCAGTATCGTGACGCTTAATAAACTTGGCCCCTGGCAGGCGGCCTAAAGAATTTTTTATGTTGTCCAGTAAACTGTTCTCAAAATGTGTGTTGCAGTAACCAAACTAAAATGTACTCTCAGCTGTTTAGCAAGTTTAGCGCACACCGTCTGTCAAGTTTGATTCAGTTTATTGTCGTCGGTACCCTTTGTGAATAGGTACACTATTATGCAATTTTCGTAACATCATGTCATTTGTAGTGTCATACATGATTAGTAGGGACGACTCTTCTAAAGGCTTGTGAAGTGAAGATGGTTTGCTGACTACTGTTCTAACTTTAGTACACTTTAATTTTATCATTGCGTTTAAAGTTCTTTTCTTAATTTTTTCAGGTATTCACCTTCTCTGCCTTTTCCTTTCATTCGTCCACAGATAATCTGAATCTCTATCGCTTGCTGGACTATATGGAGTCCAGTCGAATCTGTGAAAAGCTGAGCGGATTTCTGGAAAAATATTCCGATTCGAATTCGAATTTCTCGGATTTTTCCAGCATTCCCGAAATGCCGACTTTGGCCTCGGGCAGTGAAGCCGTTGCATCATTTTTGCAGAAACTTGCCTCTAGCCAGGAGACTGCAAGTGACACTTCCTCCACAAATGAACTCATGCAGAAGAAGAAAGGAGCAAATAGTGACCCCGTGAATCAGGGAAATCACCAGTCCAACGGTCACTACTACCTATCCCCCCTGATCAATGTGAAATCATTTCTACAGTGCCTGGCTGAAGCTAAGACTGATGGTAAATCTTAGGGTTGAAATTGTGTGGGGGTGGGCGTCGTATTTAGGAGTTCAATTGTTGTGGGTGGGGATTCTGAAAAATTTAAATTGTGAGGCAAAATTGCAATGGTCATTATGTTTAAGCTTTAAAATTAGGATAAGTAGGGATGCGCCGGGGTCTTATCCCGGCTCCGGCCCCGGCACCGCTGGTCAGGCCCAGACCTGACCGGGGCCTGAACTCAGCTAAATATTATGTAGAAGTTTTTCACGATAATTTTGTATCTGTTCACTCAAAAAATGAACTAAAACAAGAAGATAATCACTTGGCTGAACGTAAATTACATTAATATACTAGTGTTTGTACCCGTATTTGTACCCGATTGTTGTGACTAGCATAGACAACCACGGGGGGTCCAAGCCCATCCCCCAGTTCGGACAAGGTACAAGCCCTACCGCCAACAGCGGCAAGGGGTATGCAAAAGTTGGCCGAAAAATTAGGTTTTCGCACCGAAATTACAAAAAAATCCGGCTTCCCCCCGCTTTCCCGGAATTTTTTGCTAACTTTTTAATTTTTCTAAAAAATCGACCAAATTTTAAAAATTATTTCTAAAAATTGATAATTTTGTTGCAAATTTATTAAAAATTTGCGAATTTAATTTGCTGCTAACTCAAATTTATGTTTATGGTAGAAGCCTTTCTTGAAAATTTGGGTTCAAGGTACAAGCCTTCTCAAAATTTTCTTGGGACACGCAACTCCAGGATCCGAACCTATGTTAGTGTATGGTGTCTAGCTAAAGGATTTAGAAATTGAGTCACTTTTCTCCGTTAGGCCCCGATGCATCGCTAGTTCTAAGCTAGGAAACCTTTAAACTCTGTGTCTGTAATGAATAATTGATACAAAAGTACATAGGGTATTAGTATTTTGAAGGCTGTGTATTAGAGTATCATATTTTTGGAGCCTGCTTTATCCCTGCTTTATGTTCGTTTAATTAGCCCAAACTCTAGATTTAAAGGTCTTTGTTTTGGTTTACATGTTTTGTTTCTTTGACACGTAGGTTCATTTTTCTGTAACGTAGTCCCGGATGGAACTACAAATTTGCTAAACCTTACGTAATTTTTAGGTGCTCTGTAATTTTGGATTGTAATGTACTTTGTCAGTTTGTTTTTAGGTCGTATTATTGTTCGACTGAGGTCCACAGTGGCACAATCCCTGCTCAGTTTTGTAACTCTGGACCCCTCTCCACATTTAAGACCCATCATTTCTCAGGCTAGAACTTTGATTTTAGCTGGTGAGTTGTCATTAATGGTTTTTGTCATAGTATCCACATGGTAAAAGATTTTCATTCTTAGTATAGATTTATGTTCGTCGTCGTCCTTGGCGGCAATCGGATTGTGTATCCCTTTTATGGGGAGCCTCCACCTCCACGCCCGAATTTTTCCGAGCCAACACCGAAACGGATACCCGCTTTCTCGGACATGGAAAGTGTGTTTACTAGTTTGTTTGTAGTGATGCTTCAGGCACTGAAACTATTTTGGGAGGAGACCTGAAGCTGTAACTGAAATAAGTTAGGCCGCCGACTGAAACAAACTGAAACCAATTTGAGTAAAGAGCTGAAACTCGAAGAAACTAGACACAGTCTTTCCTCGTAACATGAAGTTTTGGAGGCTTTATTCCGCTATTTCTTTACTAATATTCTGCAGTGGATAAGCCTAAATAATGATAAAATTATGCTTTATTATTTCTGAATGATAGAAACTGCAGTTTTCTGAATGAACCGAAACTGAAATAATTTTGTGTTCTCGGCAAACAAACTAAAATCAGTTGCAGAAGCAAGAACAGGTAACTGGCTAGTCCCAAAGTCCCCCGCATCATTATATCAGCTTAAGTTCTTGAATTTTGCATTCCTGGTCTTGTTTTTTGTTGTTGTTTCCAGGTGGTACCATGGGCTCCGTTGACGATCTATTCAGCCATCTGTTGGGTCCGGCTGGTCTACCCCGCTCCGCTCTCCGATCCTTTTCCTGTGGGCACGTCGTTCCCCTGGATCACATTTTCCCCGCCATTTTGACCCGTCATTCTCCACCTTCGACGAAATCTGATATCGATAAGGATGAGGCGTCCCTGTTCGATTTCAGTTTCAAACGAAGAACTGATACGGCTATGTGGAAAGTATGTTGACAGTTTTGTACTTTCTGAATCGTTCAAATAGAGTTTCTAATTAGCAGCTTTATGTGCACTGTAATAATTGTGATCTGCACCCCCACCCTACATGTTGTGCAGCTCTGATTGACAAAATATTCGGGAAAAGTATATATGGGTTTGGACTTTGAAGGAGATTAAGACATAAATTGTACATAAAGAGCGCTTTAAGATTTTGTGATTTTTGAGAAAATTGAATGAGCTTAACTCATGTCAATTTTTGTTCAGTCAGAAAAACAGAGGAGAGTTTCTTCCTTTGTGAGAGTGTGTTAAAACTTGGTCAATACAGAAAGTTCTCGGTTCTTTGACTAGCTACTTCACTTGCTATCTTCATTTGTTGTTCATAGAACGCTGTGGATGCCCTGCTAGAAATGGCAGGCCTGGTTCCAGGCGGTCTAGTTTGTTTCTTCACCTCTTATGAGCTGGAGGACAAGTTTGTCGACATTCTGAAATCTGGCCAAAAATGGAATCGACTAAATGAGCGGAAACAGGTTTTTCGAGAGCCCAAAACCTCTGGACAAATTGAGCAAACACTTTCAGCCTATTCTAGTCGAATTAGAGGTATTATAAGCAGTTTAATCTATTGTCGTCTATATTTCTTGTAGGAGGCTTTTTTATGAAACCTCGTATTGTGCAACCACCTAGTCTTTTCTGAATATGTGAAAGGTTGAAATCAGAATTGAAACATTTGAAGAAAAGTGTCCATACGGTGACCGAACCGCCGAGCTTTGGATCTTGAGTACAACGGTCTGTCGCTGAGTCACATCCCCGGACAGCGACACTAGTTTATTAAGGTGATTTCAACCTTTCGAAGCTGCTAATATTTAATAACACACATGGAATTGCGTTGACATAGTTTCCGATTTCTTAAATTCCGCCAAATCTAGCTCAATCAAATCGAAATCAAAGTGTTGCCGTTCAGTGCAACTACTTTTCTTCGGTTGCTTACACACTTTGACAAGGGAGGGGTATAGGGGGGGTACGGGACCCCTCAAAAATTGGAGGTTCGGTACAAGGGCTAGCAAAATCATGGCCAAGAGACAAGGGACAATGCCAGAAAAGGCAGGTCAAACTAAAAATTAATAGAAATCTTAGCCAAAAATAGCCAAAATTTTTTAAAATTTAGAAATATTTCCAAAAAATCGCGAAAAACTGCTTATTTTGCTATAAAATGGCTGTAAAACAGCTAATTTATTGCAAATTTCGCTTAAAATTTGCAAATATTGTACTTTTTCAAGGAAATTTTCTGCTTGGACCCTCCCCCCAAATTTGAGATAAGGTACAAGGGCGGGTAAAATTTGGCCTAAAACAGGTGCAGGACCCCTCAGGAATCGGCACCCTTGTTAATGTATGGTTGCTTATCATATATTTTTGTTATTGATCGTGCTGGAAGGGCGTCAAACTGTTTTGCCAGCAAATTTGGAACCTGTTTTTCGCCTAAATTATTAGCTTTTCTCTGATTTCAAATGATTGTACTCTTCTGACTATTGAGCCTGATTTTAGTTTGATTCAGTGAGTCTTATTTTAGATTCGAATTTCGGTGGCGCCATTCTGTTTGCCGTTGTGGGTGGAAAGTTGTCTGAAGGAATCAATTTTGGAGACGAATTGGGTCGCTGTGTCATCATGTTTGGTAAATTTAGGTTTGATTTTATAAATCAAAGATGTTAGTAAATTTTCCTTCAATTTTTTATCCTTGAAGATGGAGAAAGTGTCTTTTGCTGCCGTTGGATGGGAAGGGATTGCGGATGCGGTAGCAAAAGCTTCCGGTGTTTATAAGATAACCTCATCCTGAATAAATAATAATTTGACTGACTACATCTGTTGTCAAATACAAGCGTGCCAGTAGATATATGCTCGGTGTACACGCATATAGGAGTGGCTGTTTTGAGTTTTTGTCGAAGCAAAACCTCTGATTTTCTGAAGTCTTTGATTATCTAGTTGTTGTATTTTGTTCAGCTAATGTACGTAGTGATAGACCTGTGCAACTTTAAACCATTTTTCCTTTTTAGGTATGCCCTATCCCAACGTCAAATCAGTTGAGTTGCAGGAGAAGCTAAGATGGCTCAATTCTGCCAGAAAATCAGAAAATGGCAGCTCGAAATGTGAAGATGTGAGCGGTGCTTTCTATGAGGATCTATGCATGAAGGCTGTCAATCAATCAATTGGTCGATCAATTCGCCATCGAGACGATTTCGCATCGATTTTGCTGATCGATCAACGATTTAGAAAACCGTCGGTTCTCTCGAAACTGCCTGCTTGGCTCGGACCCGTTCGACAGTTTCATTCCACCCGGGGTCTCTGTACGGAACTGAGGCTATTTTTTGATAAATTTTTGTAATTCCAGTTTCGGTTTCTTTGTTGTGTTTTTGTAATTAGGTTTTGTACTTAATCAGTAAAGTCAATCAGTTTTTCGTGTACTGTAGTAGGTTATGACTGCACTAGAATAGTGTCATTGGTCGGGCGGAAGAAAGGCACTGGCGGGCGAGACCTGTAAGCGTCATGGAATGCTAAGGTGCAAGGTTACATATATACGTATGTCTCAATGTTATTTGTTAAGTTGTTGTCCACCTGTATCCATATCAGGTCTTTTTGAACTCGTAAATTTCACAATAAGTAGAGCTTTACTAGGTGCAAAATTGTGAGCAATTATACCGTTCTCATTCAACTCGTTCGGCAGGATCAAGATTAGTAGTAAAGTAAAACCACGAGCTTGTAACTGTAGCAGAAGCAGAATATCCAAATTTTTTGGTATTTACAAATACTTCACTTTTTTTGCTTTGTTGCACGTCGCATACACGCTTCTTTGGAGCTTTACTAGGTGCAAAATTGTGAGCAATTATACCGTTCTCATTCAACTCGTCAGGCAGGATCAAGATTAGTAGTAAAGTAAAACCACGAGCTTGTAACTGTAGCAGAAGCAGAATATCCAAATTTTTTGGTATTTACAAATACTTCACTTTTTTTGCTTTGTTGCACGTCGCATACACGCTTCTTTGGAGCTTTACTAGGTGCAAAATTGTGAGCAATTATACCGTTCTCATTCAACTCGTCAGGCAGGATCAAGATTAGTAGTAAAGTAAAACCACGAGCTTGTAACTGTAGCAGAAGCAGAATATCCAAATTTTTTGGTATTTACAAATACTTCACTTTTTTTGCTTTGTTGCACGTCGCATACACGCTTCTTTGGAGCTTTACTAGGTGCAAAATTGTGAGCAATTATACCGTTCTCATTCAACTCGTCAGGCAGGATCAAGATTAGTAGTAAAGTAAAACCACGAGCTTGTAACTGTAGCAGAAGCAGAATATCCAAATTTTTTGGTATTTACAAATACTTCACTTTTTTTGCTTTGTTGCACGTCGCATACACGCTTCTTTGGAGCTTTACTAGGTGCAAAATTGTGAGCAATTATACCGTTCTCATTCAACTCGTCAGGCAGGATCAAGATTAGTAGTAAAGTAAAACCACGAGCTTGTAACTGTAGCAGAAGCAGAATATCCAAATTTTTTGGTATTTACAAATACTTCACTTTTTTGCTTTGTTGCACGCCGCATACACGCTTCTTTGTTTTATTGATACAGATGCTGACTTTATTCAAAATGCAACAAACAAGAGTTTTGTTCAAAATTTGTTGGGATTGGTGCAGAATCTGAAAATTTGATACCTACGTATCACAAAGGCCCTGCTGCGAGCAAATTATTTTTGTTTCTGTGAACTTGTCTCGGAGTTTGAGCCAGAAGCACGAATATAGATCAATCTACAGACATCAGATTGAGAAACATAGGGCCTTTTCGCGAATGGGTAGAGTAGAGTTAAAATTAACTCGATCCTTTTCGCGAATGAGTTAAAAGAGTTAAATTTAACTCGCCGAGTTATGCGGAGTTAAAAATTTTAACTCTACTCGCATTCATGAAAAGATTTAAATTTAACTCTACCCTTTTCGCGAATCACTTATGGAGTTAAAAATGTATGGAGTTAAATTTAACTCTACTCTTTTCGCGAATAGATTAAATTTAACTCTGGCTAACTCCGCTTCATGTTTTTCTATACAAATTTAACCCGCTTCGAACTACGCGGGTTAGAGGGAGTTAAAACCTTCAGTAATCAGTGAACAGCCTTTGTAAAAAGTTGTCGTAGCTTACTTAATATCAGACATGTTATAACACTTTTTGTATCATTTTAAAGGTAATTAAACAATGAACTTATTGAAATATTTTATTTAGGCATGGTTACCGCGCAGCTATTGCTTTGTTGCGTTACCATAGGCTTAAAATTGTTGTCACGTTAATTTTACAGGATGCAGCTGCAAAATTTTGGCTGTCACTGATGTTCTATTGTATATATTAAATAAATACAAGTCCCTATATAAACAGCACACATTTACACATATTTGTCTGAAAAAACGGCTCTGCATTTGGTTAGCTGCTTTAGCCAATCAGACAGCAGTCAATGTTTAAAGTTACTGGCTTTGTCGTTAGCTGTCATTTGATTGGCTGTTAACTTGTACCGTGGGTGCAGTAACAATGATGAAGAGTTAAAGGGTCTGTCTAAAAAGCGGAAACGAAAACGGGATCGGGGTCTAAAAAACGGAAATAAAAGCGCAAACACAGTCTAAAAAGCGGAAACGGAAACGGAAAACGGGTCTAAAAGGCGGAAACGGAATCAGAGTCCAAAAAGAGTAACAGCATGTGGAAACTGCTCAAACATGTGATTAAATAAATAGAATTACGGCCTAGTTTTTGGAATCAAAAATTAAATGCTAAAAGCCTTAACTTGTAATGAATTGTAATTGAATAATCAAATAAATGGTTAAGTAAACTTCGTCGACAGTTTTCAGGGTCTGTGTCGATTATTAATTCATTATCCCAGCACCCCTTTCAATTGCCAACCATTTCCAGGTAAAATCGAATATTAGCTCTGTGTATAAAGCTCTGTTTGTCCAAAAAGTAATTTTTACTAGTAAATTGTAGTCAGACTTCCGTAAAAAGTAAAAAGAAGATAAATTTAGAAATGGTTGCCGTTAATAGGCCAGTTGGGATGGGGTAATCTTTCCATAGCAGATATATTCGATTTAAACTCGTTCATGGATTGATTTTGTATCCTGCAATAAAATCTTTCAAATGCGAAGAAATTAAAATTTTCCAATTCCATCTTCTGATATTTCTTTTGATTAGTCTTACATGTTTAATAAAATCACTTAATTTAATAAATTTATCCCTATCCATTATTACCCATTAAATGTCTAAACATTTGTTCAATTGTGGCCAGGTTTCTCCAGATATATAGTTTTCGAGTTATTATACATTCATTTTGTATGAAATTTGCTTTAATCAAAGCACTGCAAGTTTACTATATGCGTAACACGTTGCTGGAAGAATGCCAACGAAATAAGGTTTTTCATTGGATGCTCAAATTGTAACACAGCGCCGTCTAGCGAGAGAAATATCTGGAACACACTAAACGTTTCCGCTTCCGCTTTTTAGTCTATTTTTCCGTTTCCGCATTTTAGACATATTTTGGATTCCGCTTTTTAGACTAAATTCCGTTTCCGCATTTTAGACCAGGTTTCCGTTTTCATTTCCGCTTTTTAGACCCAGTTTCCGCTACATTTCCGTTTCCGTTTCCGCTTTTTAGACAGACCCAGAGTTAAACCAAACATACCAATGCTATTTTCTTACATTCATAAAATTAGCTGTTACTATCATGTCAAGTCACCGTTAAGTTAAACTATGTAAAATAGTTCTTTGAACTTGATACCGTTTCATGGAAATGCCAAACTCGCTTTATGTTTCGATAGAACAACAATTAGCAGGAAAGTGTATAAGGTTGTTTATATAAAATGCAGAACTGCATGTTTTATCCTATAAAGCCTGCGAAAGCGGTGTTTGGTTTTCATAATGATCTAAACGTCGCAACTACAAAGTGTAAAGCTGATAAACACGAAGAAATTTGAGTCGTCATTCAATATTAAGTCAATTTAGGCTCTATACAAGGTCAGCAGGTCAAGATTTGACGCAGTGTTGCATAATAAGTGCGCTAAAATACTTCCACAATAAAGTTTACCTGAATTCAGCAGCTTTTATGACCGTTACGTTAATCAGCTAAAATTAACTCTGCTTACTAATTCGTGAAAAGAGCAGAGTAGAGTAGAGTAAAAATTAACTCTGCCTAACTCTTTTCGCGAATGGATAGAGTTAATTTTAACTCTGAGCTACTTAACTCCTCTTAACTCTGCTGGCAGAGTTAAGAGGAGTTAAAAACGCGCAGAGTTAAAATTAACTCTATCCATTCGCGAAAAGGGTAGAGTTAATTTTAACCCTACTCTACTCTACTCTACTCCACTCTACCCATTCACGAAAAGGCCCATAGAGTTTCGATTATCGCTAGATGCAAACTGTACCAGCATTGATTACTGTTGTAAAATATTTGAATTTGGTTTTTCAGTGCATAGCATAATGAGGGAAATTATTTACTGCGTGCTGTGTGGCAGCTTCGATAGACAGCTCAGTACTAAAGGCGTTGTTCGAAATAATACTTGCACATAAATATGTAATGGAATAACTTAAATCTCATGTTCAAAAGTGGTTAAAAGTCAGTTTCGAGTTGGTCATCATCCCAAAAGAAGTTCCTACAGAAGATGGAACCTAAAGATCTTATCAAGGTTAAGTTCCAGTTATGATATTATGTCCAAGCCATAATTAATTGTAATTGTATGATTGTTAGAATCAGGGTTGCCAGCCCTAATTAAGCATCCAATTGTCATTACGAGAAGAAAAGTTTAAGACTATCCTATTACTGGCACAAGAAAAAGGCATCTACAAGCTTAGGACTAGTTAGCTTAAAATCATGGCACATTACACTTAAAGTGATTACAATAGTAGTAATAATAAGGATAATCACTGGAATTCCCCTCTTTAAAAGGGCAGGTGTCCTTCCCTCAGTGACCCGGGTGCGGTCACTCTCCCTCCCATTGCTAAGATTAATGCAAAGAAAATCATAAAAGACCCATGATACCCAGTATTGGCATAAAAATCAGAGTGTAGAGCTATTCGGAGAGAATTTAGCATTTCCAAACGAGAAGGATGCAATAACTCTTTTAGCAGTGTCTTAAAGTACTTTTTGATGTTTAATAACATATATTAGAAGATGGTTTAACAAAATAATCGCATAATTATGTCGTACGTAAGAAATTATACATGATAAGTACCTAAGTGTGCTAATTTGTGATAATTTGTGTTTGACAATGTTCCCAGGTCTTAATCTATTGATAGTAGTACTAATCAATGTTAGTTAAGCTTATTTTATGTTAATTAACTAATTATTACGTAGGAAATGAATTTTTGGTCGGTGACACAACTTAGGCTCATAAGAAAGAGAATTTTCTTTCCTTTCCAAAAATGGAATCCCCACCTTTCAACTCCCAAAATTGAATGAGTTACAGACGAAAATGTTTTAGTAAGATTAGCTTTTGTTTCGTAATCTTACTTTGCCTAAAAGGAAAGTCCTAAAGTAGGACTTCTAAAAAACTTTTGTATTAACTTTTCTTTCTCTCTTTCTTTGTCCAGGAGGTTGTCTACCTTCCAGACTACATAGCAGTCAGGTGTACTGCTGTCCCTTTCTTCTTTCCTACGTATGAGAGGCTTGTCCTCAGGTAAACTTTTGTTGGGCCTAGTCCAACAAAAGGAGGACAAGAAAAGTCCGCCTCTTGGAGGAAAATAAGACACACTCTTTTGCACACACAAAGTCCAGAGGGGGCTTAATTCATTCCCCCATAATTAAATTGTTATGAAAATTTATTACGCATATTTAGTCAAGTACGTAGTATATCGAGATTCTTATTCTAAGTCTTCAAAAATTACGTAGATTGCGTAAAATTCGGAAATAAAGAGTCATAATTTGTAATATTTCCCCTTTGGTTACGTTTACATGTTAACCAAAGTTTCGCAAAATTTTTCAGAATTTCAGCACCCAAAATCCATCAAAAATGGGTCAGTTGGGGGGCAATAATTCGCAAATCTCATTAATTTTGGTCCTTAATGGCCCAGCTGGCTCAACCAGCCGCTGCAGGCCCTGTGCAAAAGATAGCAAGCTTCTAGAAAGTTCTAGAACTTTCTAGAAGCTTTACTCTAAAATGAAAGGAAAAGTCCGCCTTCAGTCGCTAATTACCTGTCACCGAGCTGTCAGCAAAACTGTCAGCTCGGTCCCCAAAATTTCAACATCATCAATGTTCGCTTAGCAGTGGCCGAGAGCGGCCTGGATTTTGACCCCCCCTTTCCCCGTGTGTGTTACTTCTCGGACCACAGGTGTGGTACGGGAATATAGTAACACACTGCCCCTTGGGACGCTTTTAGGACTTTTCTGGCCCACACAGGCCAGAAAAGGGCTGAGATAACACACGAACACTACAACTTGAGGAGCCTATGGATCTTCTATATCCGGCTCAAATCTGCTGCCTAGGACAAAAATACTAGGATTCTTTTTGACCATTTGACCGTTTTTTATATGCAACTTTCGGCCTTTGGGCCTTATATTTATTCTTTATTATTATGGTATTTTCAGGCCTTGATGGCCAATTTTTTACGGAATTTTTGGGCCAGTGAGCCCCAATTTTATAGCAGCATTTTGGGCCCAAGGCCATTCTTTTATTTCCATGGCATGTTGGGCCTCCGGGCCAGTTTTATTTCATTTTTATTTTATTATTTAATTAATTCAAAATTCAAAGGACAGCTCATGTAAACCCTTCCTGTGCGATGGAGGTCTTGAGGTGTGTCCACTTTTCTCTTCGTTTACTTTTCTCGTTTTAATTGTGAGGATTGCCAAACCAATATGAATGCCAGTCGATTGGATGTTTATTAGTAACGTAGCTAGTGATATTGGGATAATCCAAGACTTCAGGAATGTAACGAATTGTAGTAAATCTTACCAATGATTGTTAAGTTACGGATCGTAATGAACTCTTTGTTGGTCAAAAGAAACGTTTAATTAACCCAAAATGTCGGTCATGCTGGATTATCTTAATATATGGTAGTTCACTGGTTCTCATCTGGTGCATGAGACCAATCCTTGTAAAATTGTCCTAAAAACTCCTGCATTAGACAGGAAAAATAGTATGAATGTGTACAAATGTCTGTTTGATGTTGAATATTTGTTGATCTGAGGGATATGAGTGTGATAAACAGTGTGAATGAGTACCTATTTCAATATCGAGGTAATATGCAAATTAGGTAGTTAATCTAGTCCTGGGTCATGGGGACCCCCAGGATAAGCTGATACTACCAGGTGGTCCTCGATTCTTCCACGTAGGCATCCCCGCAAGGAGGGAGTGGACGAATCGCAAATAAAGGACTTCGTGCTGGTTTGTTTTATCTGTTTAGAGCCAAATTCTGTCCCAAAATGTGCAATATGAACTAGTTAAGTCTGTTAACTGTTTCGTAATTGTATGCATTAATTAGCTAGACCTATGCCAGTTATGCCTATATTCAAAACTTATTATTAAAACAGCCAATTTCATCTCGAGTTAGTATTTCTTGTAGTGTATTGCAAAATAGTTCATACTTTTTGTCAGCCTTTAGCACAAAAGGCAAAAGTTAGTTTTAATCAAATCGCCGGAATTATGTTAAAAAAACGTTGCCCTTACCCTCACTCGTTCTCACTAACGGGGCAACCAATTTTGCTCTAGTTTGTAATTGTATGAAGTATATTATCTCTACAGTTTAGACCTTTTATATTAACCAGTTATCCCAAAGGGTAAACGTTTTCCGTCGAAAAAGTCCTCGCCAAATTGGGTTATAAACGTATAAACATTGAATTATACTTGTTAATCAATGCAAACAAGCAATTACGAGACCTAATGGCATATACGGTGAATATCGTTACGTAAGTATCAAAATACAACCTAAAATCACATAAATAATAGTTAATTAACGTGTTAATGTTAAATAAGTACGTAAGAATTGAGAATCACAATAAAACCATCTTCTAATAGACTTAAAAAGGAATAATCTTGCAAATAAGTGTTTCTACTCTTGCTAACTCTTTGTGCAGGAAACGGGTGCTTTCCTGTCTCAAAGGCCTTAATTGGCAGAAAAGTCTTAGGCCTCAAACCTAATTATGCATAGACCGAATATAACTGTAGACGAATACATGTGAAATCGCCCAAAATTCATATTCGGTGAATTTTTAACCTGTATCAAGCCAATAACGCATATCTGATCATTTTTTATCTCGCTAAAACGATCAAAGTGTGCTATTTCTGGTTTTTAACAAAATCTCAGTTAGAATTAACTAAAGTTTGAAATTTCGTCTCAGAAAGCCTTAAAGGTGAGTAATAGTTGCTGGGTTTGATTCCCGCACTTGTATTCTGAACTAATGGGTTTTAACCCATTTGATTCAGGTTCGCCGAGATCCTGTCCTGCCAGATCATTGTCAGTAGAGCCTGATCCAGTGGAACACTATTGAGATTGTCCGGAGCCTGTGATTTGTAGCCTGATCCAGTAGACTGATTTATTGATTGATTGACCTGATTTTCATCGGCATAGTACACTACTTTAGAAGGTACATTGAGATTGGAATTCTGAAGATAGTAGTCTGAGGCAGAGACACTCGATCTGACAACTTGATCCATATTGGGAAATCCGCCAAAATCAACTGAACTGTTTTTTTGTAGTTCCTAACTCAAAACATCAGTAACTTTCGATACCAGCATAAAAGTTATCTTTGAACTTTGCCTAAAAATGTGTCAGAAGATCATTTCTACTCTATCCTGCTCAGGAACTGTCGTTCCTGCCCTGTCTCTGGTTTAGACCACTAAGAAGTTGATATTATCAGATCAGAAGAAGTGGACTTAGTGAAGAAACCTAACTTAAAGCTTTTAACTTAAATTATAATTATAATTATCCTGGTAACACCCCGCCTAGCCCGACCCCTGTATTGTTCTTCAGTCCAACCATCCGAAACCACTCGTTAAGCTGCAGGTGTAGCTTGACGGGATCACCCAACTTCATAGACCGGAGCTGTTCAGAACCGACACTCTGTTAATTTTATTAATTATCTGTTATGTTGAACTTTTGTTGTAGTTTTCTGTAAAAGACTAATAGAGACAGGGTAGAGTTGAGTTAACACACACGACACGCAACACTACCTAATCGTGGCCAGTCATAATACCTGAAGAAGAGGTCTAACAATTAGTCTTAATTAGTAACCAGTTAAATCTTGAATTTAATTAGTTTATATTTGGTAAACTCTCGTCTCCTAAATCAACCCTATTCCCGAGGCTGGCAACTCTGGTTAGCTGTGTAAATCGCATAACTGTCGTAAACTGTTAACCCTGTCGTCCAATTACTGTAAATCTATCGTTTGCGAACTATTCTCAGTATCTGAAGTGTAGTACGTTATCAGTATAATTGTAACAGTAATTATCTATCTTAATAAATTGATCTTGTTACTCATCAGTTTTCGGACTCACATTTTAGCAGCTGAAAAGAGATCCAGGTGAGATCTCGCTAAGAGTAAAGGTAAATTGTTCAGATCTGAATAGGATCTGAATCTCGAGTATAAAGCCTAGTTGTGTGAGTCGAGTTTCGACCTGTTGCGTCAGAACATTCCTATCCATACTCCAGGTGCGATTGGATAAAGCCTAACCTCCCCTAACCTAACGAACTCACGACAGTACCCCTAACAGGTTGGCTGTAGAGATCCCCGATTTTGGCAAACTACCTTTCGGGAATCTGGTACTTAAGCTTGTCTAATCAGGCAAACGCGCTAACCTTCCGTGTAAGTGAACCCTCAACTGAAGCGATCCCATTCCTAATCTTAGACTCTAATTTAGAGGGGAAAGTCAAGTCAAATCAAATCAATCAAATTGTCAGTTTAATCTTGCTCAGTTCATTACAAATAGTAGTAAAATTACCCAACAATAACCGATGCGTTGCGACACATAACTGAATTAACCATGTACGCCAGCACTGGTTGCTTGGACTCTACGGCTACGTACATACTTTACAAGAGTGGTGCGGGTAATATTTATGTTGAGCTTTTGCATGCATATAATGGCCAACGGCCAATAATCTACTTTCACAAAAAGCATATAAAATAACATCGTGGGTGTGTGCACAATGGACAGACATCTTGTATATTTAATGTAGCAACAGCATTCTATATATAGAAAGGTCTACTTTCGCAGTCGCTGTAGCTAATTTGCATAACATTTATATAAACGACATTCTTAATGTACTTAAACTGAATTCCATGTGTACGTTATAGGAGGCGACATAGAAAGCACTTTCTGCGTGTTAAATGTCTTTAAAAACCGATTATAGTAGACCTGCTGCACCGAGGCGCAGCAGGAAAAACTTACAGATGCAATTTACACAAAAAAATACATTAAATGCGTTAGAGGCTCTGCCCCCCCAGACCCCTCGGTGCTCGTTTGCAATACTGTTTTCAGGGATCAGTAGTTCTTAGAGTTTTCGAAACTGACGGTGGCTTGCACCAAATCTGATTAAACTAAGAGCGAATTAGGCTAAGTAGCAGTTAAGTGGCAATTAGTTAAGTGCCACTTAAACTTGAAACTTAATTTTTTTACAGCCACCTCATCCCAGTCGGTTCGCCGGTTAGGGGTAGTGTCACGTTACTCGCGGCCCCTGATTGGAGCCGGATCGAGCAATTGTCAGAGTAGACTTTAGCCCGTTGATGGATCCAAAGGATCCCAAGTTTCGTGTTTGTGACTGTAAGATATAGGAACATTCTCCTCTCGTACACAGTCGGTGTTAATGCGTATTGGAAGTTTAACATGAGTGTAGTATTTGTACTCTGTATTCAATACAGCATGAGTCCAATACTTATCTTGATGTTGGGATGTCTGCAAGATTCCAGTACTCCAATGAAATAAGAATCCAGTTTTCCTATTTGATGTGGCAAAGCTGTCGAACAATTTGGATAAGATATCAACATGAAGTTGCATGTTCTTCTCCAAGTTAAGTTCTCGTTTCATTGAGTCACCATTTGCGATATGATCCATTGCTTTGGTTGAAGACATCTAATTTGCAATGCCTAGAAAAAGAAAAGGAAGTGCGAACAGGACCGCAACTAATGAGGTTTGTGAAGACATGCTAGTGGCGTCAATGTTATGTTTCCTGGTTGATCGCAGTTAGTTTCAGTTTTACGATACTGCCAACTGCCCATCAGCCTTTGGAAAACTAAAATTGGTTTAAGTCTATCCGCATCAGGGAGCAGTCGTGGCATATTATGTGGAAAGGGCAGGCCGTATAGTATTTTCGCTTTCAGCAGTCTTATCCGTCCAATGTGTGACTTGGCTTTGTTATTGCAGGTTCCTAATGGTCATGGCAGGAGAGGTGGCAGGGGTTTGACTGGGAGTATCGAAGGTGAAGGCCGCAGAAGGGGTGGACGGTATCTGAAGGACGATACGTCCAAAATTGTTCAGTGGAACGTTCGGGGATTGTGTAGGAAGCTGTGAGATGTTAAGGTCGTGCACTCCTTACGTGCAGATATAGTTGCAGAAAGTGCAATTATTGCCCGATTTCATTCAAATTTTCAGAAAATACATCGAGAATGATAATAAACGTCCTGTAAAAACGCCAGCTTCATAGCGCTCATGTACAGTGAGAAACAAAATTTGAAGTTCTAGAACTATATAAAGAAAATTATGCCCAGCGACTATAGTCATTTTAAAGCTGATTACGTGCTCTACAACTTTGCTTTTAGACATAAGTCTCTAGCTCGTATCGTTTTTGAGCAGTGAATTTTTGAACACTTTTTGCTCGAAAATTGGTTAATTTTGACTCGATCTTGCTGAAAACAGTTTTTGTCTAATTGTAGTCAGTGTACACTACAAGCGTAGGCAAGTTTATACTCAAATTAAAGAGCTTCGAAAGAGGCACAAATTAGGTTAATTAGAGCCCTGCACACTGAATTAGTCTAAAGTTCTGGGCGAATAACTGATTTTGTCAAATTGCGGCCAAAATGTTTTGACCGAAGATTGCTCCACAACCAATGCATGGATCTAAAAGATGTTTTGCACACAGTATGATTGGATAATTTGCCCGGGGCGGTTTTTTTTATTTTTTTGCTGTAAGCTAGAGATTTGGCCGAAAAAACCATTTTGGCAAAACTGTTTTAATTATTAATTATTTTGTTTCGAACATCGATTTATCAAAAACTACTCTACGGTTTCCGGAGATTTTTGGCAGAATCGAAATTCGCCCTTCTGCGGAGGGACATTTTTCTTAGTTTGGGCTAAAACTTACCGAGTAGCAAGAAAACTCAATGCGAAGTTACGAAATTGTTTCCGTGTTTCCGTGCATTTGGTAGATTTTCTCGAACGTTAAGACCTGCTGAGCCAAATCCAAAAAACCTCCCTCGGCCCATATGTCCTCCGATTCTTCAGTTTTGAGAAATCGATGTTCAAAAATTTTTGGTCTATTCATCCTGTTAGATGTAAGCATGTCAGAAAATTTCTGCTATTTTTCGCTAATTTTGCCAGTTTCGTAAGCTCATGTGAATGTACAGATAATAAGCTTTAAAACGATGTATAAAGCTCTTTCCAACTCCCAAAATTGCGAAAGTTATAGCGTTTTAAAAAATCATCACAAAAGCACTGCACAAAAGGATACCACCACCTTAAGTTTTGGCCGATTTTTCGACCATCTACGATTTTGTTCAGTTTCACACATTTTGTTGTCCGATTGGTAAATTTTAACGAGTTTTTAAAATAAAACTCCTACGGTTGGAGAGTAATTTACCGTCAACGTTGATGTCAGCATGTGTTAAATATAAGAAACATAAAAAGTTTCTATTTTCTGTCTAGTGACAAAAAAATCTCGAAACTGAGCAAGGATTATCAGCATAATTTCGTATCGTTGGAAACGTCTATTTTATTTTTTAAATAATTTTTGAAGTTTGCTGACAGTGAAATCTAACATGAAGCCGGAAATACTTCGGAGACTCCTAGGTTGCTTGCAAAATCGCAAGACTGCCCAAGTAAACTCTCCCATCATAAATCAAACACCCAACAGCACGTCATATCCCCACGAAACAAAGCCGCAGTGTTGGCGAAATTCTTCGGTCGCCGACGGGTAGCTCCGCCACACGACATCAACGAACGAGAACAACATCTGCAGCCGGCCATTAGCAGAGCGATCAACAACAGGCAAGTGCCCGCTTTCAACTCCCCTTTCACAGAGTCTGAGCTACGGGTGGTGCTGAGAGCGTTGCCACAATGTTAAAAGCACCTGGTCCTGATGAGAGTGATACCGCTTTTTTACGTAATCTCGGCCCTAAAGGCAGAGCTTGGCTGCTGCTTCTCATCAATCTCAGTTGGTCCTCTGTTTCCTTTCCAGCACTATGGAAATCTGAAACGACGGCGCCAATCTTGAAGCCAGGTGGGGATGCATCCGCTGCCACATCCTACCGGTCAATCACGCTTTCGAGCAATATTTTGAAAGTTGCAGAGGTTGGTGGCCGGTAGATTGATCTGGTTCCTGGAAACTAGGGAATTGCTTTCTCCCAAACAGGCAGGATTCAGGAAAAGGCATTCCACCGTGCAGCAAGTCCTAAAGCTGGTAGCGGACATCGAAGATGCATTCAGCGTCGCAGGTGTGTCCAAGCGGTCTTCGTCGACACCAGACAAGCATACGATTCAGTTTGGTTGCAAGGATTACTGTACAAGCTAGCTCAAAATGGGATCGGAGGGCGGATGCTGGCTTGGTTGAGAAGTCTGATCTCGGAGTTGGGACGATCTAAAGGACAAATCTAAAGTTGGGACAATCACCTCAGACCCGGTCCAAGTCCAGCATGGGGTTCCCCGAGGAAGTATCCTTAGCCCATTTCTGTTTCTCGTTATGATAAATGATGTTACGAAGGTGGTGAACAATCTCAACTTAGGACGCATTTTAGCAAAAACAAAAATTAGTCTGTTTGCTATGACATTGCTCTATCGGCCACTCATGAATCGCCTTACTTCGCCAGATCGGTAATGCTGCTTCTGCTTGGACAGCTGGTGCACATCCTGGCTTTTCCTGCCAAGCCTGCAAAAGAGCCACTGGATAATTTTTAGTCTCAGTGCAAATGATCTTAATGCTAACTATGTGGGCCTTCCTTTCACTGGACATATCATCAGGATAGAACCATCTGCTAAATGCTTGGGTGTTACTCTAGATGCAAAGCTGACATGGGGGGAACATCTTCGCCAGGTCGCTCAGAATGGGGTGGCAGAAATTGTCACTAATTCAGCGGCTGGCACCAAATGCGGAGCAAGTAAAGTTACTTTAGAAGATGTGTACAAGGTGAGCATACGCCCAATCTTAGAATATGGGAACTGTATTTGGGAAATAGTAAGGCCTACCCATACAAACAACTTGGACATGGTACCGAACGCTGCCTTGTGTGCTGTAACAAGTGGAGTTAGGACAAGTCCGATCTCAGTGTTGGAACGAGACACAGGCTGTCCCCCCGATGAAGCTACGCCGCACTGCATCCGCAGCCAGAGTCGGCTTCGCGCTCTTGCAATGCCCAGATAATAGCATAGCAAAGCAAACTCTGCTATCCTGGAACCCACCTCAACGCCTTCGCCGGAAATGCGCAATTCCGTGGATTAGGAATGATTGAGAAGAAGCCGACTTATGGGCCCGCCCAATAATCACGTGGAATCCATCCGACCTCTTCCATTCCCCATACGACGCCTACGTATCCAAGAACATGGAATTAACTGCTAGGACATCCAAATCCCACGCACCCAGTGAGAATAAGCTGGAAGCAATCAAGGTTAGCAATCAAGGTTATCAACCAATATCTCCCAACTGAGTGGATCATAGCGTATGCCGATGGAGCTGTCGATAGACTTAACAGATCCTCAATTAACAGATGCCGTGGCATTGTCATCTTTCAGCAAGAAAAGCTCACCTTCTGCCAAGCAGGACGATATCCCGGCTCGTCTACGGATGCAGAAGTCACAGCTGTTGAGCATTGGAGAAGAAGCATTGGATCTGTCACCGCTACCGCTCCAGGAGCGACACAACATGGTAATATTTTTGGATTCTCAAGCGGCTATTAATCGCCTATACTCAGGACGCACCAAACTGCCCTCTCTAGCACGGGCCAAACAGCTATTCATCGAATTGGTTTGGATCCCAGTCCATTGCGGGATACCATGCAACAAACAATCCGATGGGTTGGCGAAGCAAGCTACTTCTACCACAACACCAAAACCTAATCTCTGCCACTGCAGCTGCAGCTGCAATACGTGACAATCTCAAGGAAACATGGAATGACATGATGCATACAGTTCCCAAAGGAAGACGTTACTATTTCTACAGAGACTTGGGTACCCGGCCCGGACCCTATTCTCGAACTCTCCAGGGCAGACCTCTTTCGCCTGCGGACTGGCCACTGTCGGTTAGCCCATCATTTGTTCAGAATGAACATTATTGACTCTAATGCGCTTGCGGACACCCCCAAACAGTTTCCCACGTTCTCTTCCACCACCACCAACAAGCCCGTAACACTGTGTGGTGCATTCTAAAACCTGAGAACCTGTCTTTTTGGCTCCATTGATCACTTGAGGGACACCATCCGATTTATTCGCCTGGAAAAGCTCGATATTTAAATGAGTAGAGTAAGTTAGTTATTTTTAAGGTGGTGATTCCTTTTAGAGATCTAATTTCAATAAAAGGCGGATAGGTTGACAGATTTTGATAAAACTGGCACACTGTGACTGTTAGGCCAAATGAGGTTCACACAGTTTCATTTAGGTCGGTCCCATTTTGGGGTAAAAAACACCATTTTTTGCAAAAAAATGAAACTTCATCCTAATGTGTACAATATGGTACTTAATCGCAAGCTCTTGACGAGGTGAACAAGATCGCTTCTTGCACGAATTGCATAGAATGTACTGTGTTCGAGTTATGACGAAAAATTTGACAAAATTGGCTAATTTCACAGAAAATTGAAACTTCATCCTAATGTGTACAATATGGTACTTAATCGCAAGCTCTTTACGAGGTGAACAAGATTGCTTCTTGCACGAATTGCATAGAATGTACTGTGTTCGAGTTATGGCGAAAAATTTGACAAAATTGGCTAATTTCACAGAAAATTGAAACTTCATCCTAATGTGTACAATATGGTACTTAATCGCAAGCTCTTGACGAGGTGAACAAGATTGCTTCATGCACGAATTGCATAGAATGTACTGTGTTCGAGTTATGACGAAACATTTGACAAAATTGGCTAATTTCACAGAAAATTGAAACTTCATCCTAATGTGTACAATATGGTACTTAATCGCAAGCTCTTGACGAGGTGAACAAGACTGCTTCTTGCACGAATTGCATAGAATGTACTGTGTTCGAGTTATGACGAAAAATTTGACAAAATTGGCTAATTTCACAGAAAATTGAAACTTCATCCTAATGTGTACAATATGGTACTTAATCGCAAGCTCTTGACGAGGTGAACAAGATTGCTTCTTGCACGAATTGCATAGAATGTACTGTGTTCGAGTTATGACGAAAAATTTGACAAAATTGGCTAATTTCACAGAAAATTGAAATTTCATCCTCATGTGTACAATATGGTACTCATTCGCAAGCTCTTGACGAGGTGAACAAGATTGCTTCTTGCTCGAATTGCATAGAATGTACTGTGTTCGAGTTATGACGAAAAATTTGAAAAAATTGAAACAACAATGCCAACATTGTATTAACGCAAAATGACTGGCCCCCACTTTCGGTCCCTCCCAGATTTTGGGTTCGTCTATGGTTTTCGGAGCCCCCTCCCCTCACAAACCCTTTCCACGGGTTCCCGGTCCCATTTTCCAGACCCTAAAAATGAAAAGCTGATAACTTTGTCATACCCATTGAAATATCATGGCAGATGAGGAAAGAAAACTATATAAAATGGCAAAAAATCTCAACTAATGAGAAAATAGCAACTGCAAACATGCCCAACAAATGAGCAATAGGCCCACATAAACCCATCCAGCGAAACTTATGAGAATTTGAAAAAAAAACGGCAAAAGAAAGCTCAACTTAGGAGCAAATTTCAATAAAAAAATTCCGTGACCGTGGTACAACTAACGGATAGGCCCAACAAATGAGCTAAAAAATGCCCAACTAATGAGCTAGAAAATGCCCAACTAATGAGCTAGAAAATGCCCAACTAATGAGCAATCCCACCCAACGACTACAGTAGTAGAAATAGGGAACATTAAGTATCAAGCTAATCTATTAAAAACCCATTAAGAAAGACAATAAATGCGGTTAGCTTGGCGGGATTTTCAATTGCTCAAGAGAACTTTGCCATGGACCCTCCGATGTATGTCGGACCTCCCTCCCTTTGCTGGCAACTTTGCTTTGCTCAACTTTCTAGCCGATTTCAGTTGAAAACGGCGGTGCTTATAGGCTTTGTGTCATGGACTTTAGACACAGCGATCCGCTTGCTGTCATATGCTGTGAACCTGTCAGAAATAATGGGACCAGTGTCAATCCCTAACAAATACAATACACTGGCAATACCACAATATCCATGGTTAAACTTTATGATAGCCAGGCGCAAGCACACATTCATTTGGCACTAGCCCTGACGATATTCCTTATTGACCAGCTTGTAAAAGCTACTATGACTGGGTATTATCGCCGCCTATGACGCGTTCAAATTTAGCCGTCGAGAATACTTCCGCCTCAAACCATCCAATTAATTTGACCATAGCAGAGTTATCACACGCATGCGAAGCGACATAGTCGTGGTTTCCTTTGTTGTACTGGCAAAAGCTGTTCTCGTCGGCAGGACACAAATCATGTGTGTTCTCTAATTTTGTGTCCAAGCACCACACGGAACCGCTGTTCCCACTCAGCTGAATTGGCAGAGGACACTAAGCAATTTTAAGGATGACCGCAAAGATCGTCAATGAGTCCATCAGAGTTCTTATGACGACCTCTCAAATTGTTCTGTTGCGCAAATGTCAACATCCATTTCTTAACGTTTTTCACGTAGTGGCCCGTATCGTCAGCTTTTACCAATGGCTGATCAGGATGTTTCTGCTCCCACTTACTGACGCACTTTGATTCTGATTATCTACTATTATTATTATCTTATTATTATTTTCTGACGCACATCCATGATTATCTTTCCAACACTCAGTGAACGCTCAACTGGCAGTTTCTCCAAAAGAGGGATAAACATATTTACTTCCATGGAGCTGCTAGATCCTTGAAATATGCTGCAATCATGCGGCAGCACTTCTTTATTCCGATAGGAATGATAGTCACATTTCTTTCACCTCTTATTTCTTGATTCATATGCCACCATCAGCTTACTTTTAGGTTCAATGAGGGTGCTTATGCCAACTGGGGCCGAGTTGTAGTATCGATGATTCCAAGAAGTATCTGCTGAGCACGTGATTTTGGGGATTTCTCCATCATTCGTGGGATATAGCTGCCGTACCACATCAGCTGACTTTGCCAGTGACAAGTTACAAATATTATCGGCAGCAGGCAGTAGCTGCATTTCAATGCCAACAAAAGCTTTTGTGGACGGAGCGCGTGGAAGCTCAAGACAAGTTAGCAGACGGTCCAGGCGGGATTGACCAATTCCAGCTAAAAGGCTACCAACCACAGCTTGCACATCTGTATCGCAATATTTTGTGGCATTGTATGAGGTAGTGCCCCAAATCTTATCAGACCAATTACAATTGGTGCAGTCCACCTTAACCACCGCTCTCAAACCAGACTTTCCTTTTCTGTCATCGCAAAATCACAGTTTTTCCACGAGAGCTTAACAATTCAGGCAACACACGTACAGCTTTCCTAGCAAACTAGAAAAAGCGCAAACTAATGATGCTGTTTACACTGATACTGATTTGGTTATCAAATTTTCTGAGCGTCTTATACTTCGCCCAAAGCCTAATAACTAAGAGCTTGACGCTTGTCACACTCTTAGTTATCATGTACTCTTGCTAATATGGACCAGCTTCGCTGAACAACCCATATTCGCAGACACTCATGTTCCACTCCACATGAGTAAGATCTACATTCGTCTACTTTCTAGGTCAGCATGCTATATAATTTTGAAATACTACGTAAGCTTACTTCAATCGTTTTATCACGCATTGCCATTTATCTCGCAGAATTTGCAACATCAATTCTTACTGGGTGTGTGTATATATATACATATATGTGTATATATATATATTTATTGGACTTTTGAATCCATTTCTGCAGATGGCGACGAAGTAGCAACGTCTGATTCCACTGCGGGTTCGTCAGATGAAATTTTAATCACAGAACCTTGACCACCATTAACTAAAAACAGAAACTGAAATTCCTTCAGACTAACTTAGGTGACTTCTATTACGGCTACTCACTAATGGGCACTGAAGGATTGCGCGATTTTTATCGGGATAATATCTGGGCTCAGAGAAATAGTTGATGTCCTGTTAAAATTAAAAAATAATGGTTTTTAAAAGCTAGATTCTAGCCAGGTTTGATGATAGAAATTAAACTGAAAACTGAAAATGAAACTTAAATGAAACCAAAAAATGAAAAATACAATGAAAATAAAGTTAACAAAAATTGTTAAATTGAAATTCGGAAACTCTTTATCTTTAAATTCAAGTTTGAATAGCGGGCGACGTTATATCCATTAAAAAATGAGGCGGATATGTGGCAATGAAAAAAACTCCGGTATCACTAATTAAACAAAATTAGAGAGCGAGCAGATATACAAAGCTACAGAATAAGTTACTAACTTTGCAAGGTGATTGTTTGGTATGCGCACACCTTACAAAATTTTCAAGTTTCTCAAAACCATCTACTTTGGTATGCGCACACCTTACAAATTCGGAGGCATACGGTAAATTGCATCTACTTCGGTATGCGCACACCTTACAAAATTACAATTTTCTCAAAACCATCTACTTTGGTATGCGCACACCTAACAAAACAGTTTTCTGCTGTATGTTTCCTATAATTTTCGGGCCAGTTTTCAATCATTTCTTGTTTATTGGGTTCACGATTTCATTATTTAGTTTTATTATTATTATTATTGGGTTGCCGCTTTTTACACAAAAAAGGCAACCCTTTCATCTGGGTATGTCCGTTTATTATTTATTATTATTCATCTCGTTACCACCCCCTGTCCCCCCCTCTAACTTTTGCTAGGGTGGACCGATTTGGCTGAAATTTGCAGTGGGGGTTGGGGGTGGGGTGAAGTGTTGACTGAAGCGTGGGGGCTCCCCCCGTTGCGGTATGCGAAAGTACTCGATACGGTGATGCTGCAAATGGTCAAAATTGAAAGTATCAGAAACCGCCCAATATGGGGCTCATTCGAAAGGTCTAGGTGAGTGGATTAAAAGTTGTAATAGGGCCGAGTCGTCAAAATGTACGAAAATTGAGTTACGGAGCTTCAAAGAGGTCAAAAATGGTCAAAACCGGCCAAAATGACCAAAAATCTAAACAACTCTAAATATGGTCAATATGGTACTCCATTGAGAGCTCTCGATACAGACTACACGAATCAGACTATACTGGGCCACAAAGGAGCCTCTTTTGGGAGATATAGCCATCTGTAAACGGAAAATGCAGCGGCAACCCATTCTCGCTACTTCGCTAGTTATTATTGGGTTTAATGATTTCGATGACAATTTAATGATTTAATGATAATTTAATGTTTGCTAATGATAATAGTAATTTGCAAAGATAAAGGTCAGCATCAAATCTAGGAGGTGGCCAAGCTCCAACAATTAACAGTTTCTTAAAAGAGTAGAAATTACAAGAATTTTTGTAGTTTGAAAGAATGTTTCTGTGTGGCCAGTCACTAACGGAGCTTCTTGCATTTTCCACAAAAGTAACTTTTGTATTCGCGAAAATAAGAAAGTTATTTCTGACCGGGACTATAATAGTTGTTTCCTGAAACTGAAACTTGTTGTTGTTTTCGACTTTACGAAAATCTTAAATGAGATACCAACCTGGACTTAAATTTAAATTTTAAATGGACTTTAAATTTTTTATAGTGTTCTGTTTTTCGGTTCTTTGAAATTGAAAATTTCAATAATTGTGAAACTTGTGAACTCCAATAAACCAGAAATTAACCTGAAGTAAACAATAAACATGAAAACTGACCAGAAAATAATAGGAAATATACAGTAGAGAACTGTTTTGTAAGGTGTGCGCATACCAAAGTAGATGGTTTTGGGAAAATTGTAATTTAATTTTGTAAGGTGTGCGCATACCGAAGTAGATGCATTTTACCGTATGCCTCCGAATTTGTAAGGTGTGCGCATACCAAAGTAGATGGTTTTGAGAAACTTGAAAATTTTGTAAGGTGTGCGCATACCAAACAATCACCCTTTGCAACAAAACGGATCCGGAACAGCACGACTTATGAGCAGCAAGTTCTCGGATGGGGAGCTGCTCATTACAATGATAGCAACGGCACTGGAAAAATCACATCAATTAAGTGTACAAGGCAGAATAAAAATAGTATTTACATTAATCAAGGAAAGAAAGCAAGTCAAATCATGGTTTCTTCTTCAGTAAGTTTGAAATTCTTTGAATAATTAAATTTGAAACTCGAGGTCTTCCAAAAAACTTTGAAGTTTTCTAAATATTTAACTGTAAAATTTAGTATAACAAATTTTAAATGCAAACATGACTATACGTATACATTTTAATCGTTAACTAGTTTGCTTCTGAACCTCCAAGAGCAACAGTTGGTTGCAGGAAAACCCAAGCCAACATAAATGAATTTAAATTGTTTCGTCCACATGACGTAGCTACAGAAATAAAAGCCTTGACTCATAATCATGTGGGATGTAAGCAGCGACTGAATGTACTGACTAGTGATGAGGAACAAAGGGGGTGTTGCAGAATCTATACCTCCATCAGAAGCAACAATAAGAAAAAGTAGCTAATTTTACACAAAACCAGCCAATTTAAAAAAAATGCGCTCCTTCGGCGTTTACTGTTTGAAATTGTTTGAAATAATTTACTGTTTGAAAGAACTAAACATCCACTATAAGATTGTTCGCAAAAATTTCAAAAATTCTCCAACATGTGGAGATCTTTACCAGCAGACTTCATGTTGCTTGAGATCTTCGGCAAACCCTTTTTAAATCATGGGCGCAGGCCTATGTACACCTGTCTTTATCACTCAATTAACGAAGCTGAGGTAGCAGTTTCTATCCCGAGTGGAGATTTCTACTGAAAACGCTCATTGTACCAACAATCGTTTGAGCTTCGGACCTCAGATTAGGAGCAGTTGCTTAGCCGCAGTAGTTCTCACTTGTTATTGGGCAGAGTGAAATAAGTACCCATGCTTATGCATACTTTCGTATAGTGGCAAGAGTACATAATATAAGAGTATGAAACTCTTACACTAGCATGTACAAATCATGCTAGGTATGCTCGGTTCATTAACTCGGGACCCCCCGTAACTTTCGGGGGGGGGTCCCACTTTGCACTAATTACACGCTTTCATATAAGCGTGTGTCTGCTCGCTGATTGGCCCACTAGCCTAAGGCTTACTGTAGGTAATTTATTAGTTATTTTCAATTAATTAATTATAACTTTAATTAGGTTAGTACAATCAAAAAACTAATTCGACAACTTTGTAGCATTTTTTCTGCTCTTTCCAATGATATAAAAATTGTTGCACAATACAAAAATTCGCGGGAATGTATTGTGCAACAATTTTTATATCATTGGAAAGAGCAGAAAAAATGCTACAAAGTTGTCGAATTAGTTTTTTGATTGTACGAACCTAATTAAAGTTATAATTAATTAATTAAAAATAACTAACAAATTACCTACAGTAAGCCTTAGGCTAGTGGGCCAATCAGCGAGCAGACACACGCTTATATGAAAGCGTGTAATTAGTGCAAAGTGGGACCCCCCCCCCCGGAAGTTACGGGGGGGTGGGGGGGGTCCCGAGTTAATGAATCGAGCATACCTAGCATGATTTGTACATGCTAGTGTAAGAGTTTCATACTCTTTATTATGTACTCTTGATAGTGGTGATGATTTGTCCGACTCTGCGTAAGAACCTGAGATCGTCAAGGAAGAACCGGGAATCAGATTCAATCGTACATTTCCAATGCTAATCTACAGAAAATCTTGCAATCGTAAAGGAAAGCTTACCTATAGATAACTATAATATATAAAATAAAATGAAAGCTACGAAACAGACGTATAGCAAGGCAACGTATAAAGGTGCATTCGTAGTCGCAAACGCATTGAGTTGAGACGCGCGTCGACGCCTCTGATTGTAACATGCCGTTTTAACCGTTTAAAATCAGTTGTAACGAATTCATGCTCACGAACACATGCAGACGCATCCATACGCGCGTCTGCTTGCGGCAGCAACCATGAATGCACCTTAAATCTAAACATGGGGCATTTGTGTTGTTGCTATTTCAGAGTTCTATTATTTTAGGCTTCCCTTCATCTGTTGATTTCTCCTACACTTAGCAGTTTTTTAGGGTTCTGAAAGTGGGGGAAGGGGCTTGAGAACTGGGGGGACACCCCCCTTACCACTAAAAATGCCAGTGTACTATATTCAAATTACTGGAGAATGCACCTACAATACGCATGTTGCTTACCGAAGAATTAAATGACAGATTGTTGTTCACTTAAGGGGGCGCTTGCATTATCGGGATTATAGATATAAAATTTAGACTGATAGCTCAATTTTAAAGAAATCCCAACTAAACTTACTCTGGTTGGCGGGGCATCTTTTGACAAAATTTCGGCAACGGAGATCACGTGCTTGGCTAGCTACCGGTGTGGCTTAAAATTTTGAAATTTTATTGAAGCTGCAAACGACAACGTCGAATGCACTAGGTGAAAGAGCATAAAAAGCCCGTTACAACGATGTGCATATCTCTCCTGTACGTGGTTGCAATCAAAAGTTACAGGCGGTTGAATATATGACAAAGTTACGTTTACCATTCCCAACGCGAATGCTAATGTAAAAACCAATCGTTCGGAAATGACTTCTACAGGGCTTTTCACGTTGCTTTTGTGTTGGATTTGTTTATTATTTTATGAAATACACTTTGCGACTTATTAAAAGCATAATATTTGCGAAAAACTGCAGTGATTAGTACGAAATTTTTCATTTTGATTTTCTCATAAATGCTGCGACCAAACTCGCTCCAATTTTGCATGCACGTTTATGTGACGGGCGCGCAGGGGCAAGTTTTTTAGTTTTTGTTTAAATCGTATATTCCGTGAGATATTGACTTTCAAAATTTTCGAATATTCATAAAATACTCAAAACTGCATAAATCGAAATACTGAAAAAATTGCCCCTGCGTTATGTTTATTTACGCATTTGTGCCAAATTTGAGCTAATTTCATTCAGCCGTTAATGAGTGACAGCGTTTTGAAGATTTCAGCTTATCCCTCTTGTGTAAGTCGCAAGCCAAGCACTGGATCATTCAAATTCTACATATTGTTAGCATTTAGCACCAGCTACCTATGCTGAAAGTTTGAAATAGATTCGTTGGAAAATAGACTCAGGAGAACCGTTCCCGGTAATGCAAGCGCCCCCTTAAGGCGGGTTTACACAACCAGACTTTCACCAACCAAACTTGTACCTGACGCAAGTCTGGTGGAAAAATTTCACCAAATTAAGCGTTCACACTATCAGACATCGAACACCAGACTTTCACCAAACTTAGACCAGACTTGCTCCAAACTTTTGGTGGGAACCAATCGAATTTAAGCGAATTTGACCGCCAAAACGACGGTCAGCCATTTCAAATAACTGTTTGCCTTCTTAACCAAAGTCAGGATTTTAAAAGCAGAGTCGAATACACAAATATTTTAACTATTGCACGATTTATGTTTCGAATTTGCAGTCGAATCAAACAGCAAAAATTTTGTGATGTCTCTGAAATTCGACTGCAAATTTAGTTAATTTAAATTTTTTTGTATCGTTTGACTCTGCATTTTTTGCAACAATCTTTTGCAGTGATGACAGAGAGGTCGAAAAAATTAGGAGCCTGTTTATTAATTTTGGCTTTGGATGACGACAGCCATCATGTTCGTAGACGGCAGTGGATTAAATCCTGGCTTCTGCGCAGGGTCGCCCAGGGATGCTTTGATAATCTTTTTGGGAACTTGCCTTAGAAGATGGCTTGCCTGTGGAATTGCCCGAACTGTATCGGTGTTATGAATGGCAAACACATTAGCATTTGTCCTCCGCCACATTCCGGTTCGACCTATAGGAACTACAAGGGTGGTTTCAGCATCATGCTGCTGGCCTTAGTCGATGCAGATTTGCAATTTATTTTCATTGATGTGGGCGCCGTGGGCAGAAATTCTGATTCAGGAATTTGGAACAATTCTAAACTGAATGAAGCTATTGAAAAGGGAACTCTAAATATTCGTGGCCCTAAACCGTTGTCATCATACATTAACACGGGGTCAGATACTGGGAGGGGGGTCTGCCCCGACCTCGGCGAAGGGTGTACCCCTGACAAATTCCAAAATTTTAAGGGGGTCTGCCCCAAAATTAGTAAAAATTGTGAATTTTTAATATTTTTGACAAAAAATAAGTAAAAAATGACAATTTTTAGCTATTTTTAAGAAATTTTTTGAAAAAATCGCAAAAATTTGCTAAAAATTACCTATTTTGGTAAAAATCGCTGAGGGGTCTACCCTTTTGTCCTTTCTGGACAAGAGGGTCTGCCCTGTTTTCCTTTTGGCTGAGGGGGTCTACCCGTTTTTTGTCGGTCTGGGGGGGTCTGCACCCCCATTCCCCCCCCCACGTTATCCTATGGTTGCCATCCACCAACCTTAGTTTGCCCCATGTCATCGTTGCGGATGAAGAATTTGGACTGAAACAGTACATTATGCGCCCTTACCCGGGAACTTCTTTAAGCCAAAGATCATTATTGGCTTTATTTTAACTCGCCAGAGTGTTCTGTTTCCTGACAAGAGAAAGCATGTTTGTTGCATTGAATAGAAGTTGTTTGTTAAAATGTTTAAGATAATGTATTGAAAAAATAGTTACCTGTGAAGGAATTGTCATTCAGAGATTCGCAGAATTTTTGGATCAGATCCTTTCTTAAATTTCGTTTGAAGTAGGCTTCATCGTTGTGGTTCCATAAACAAGAATGATCAGAACAGTAGGTGATTAGATCAGACCCTTTTTCTGTTGTCCAAACCGCCATGTCAATAGTACGTATTAAGGAAAGCAAATGTAGATAAGCACACGACTATGCAGAAAAAACCCACTGAAGGTCAAGTCAATAATTGCAACTGCGTCACGTGAGTTGTTCTTATAATTTCATTGGATTATTACACCTGACATCCGACGAAGATTTCCGTCAGACCAAACTGAGTCTGGAAGTCTGGTGCAAGTCTGATGTGCATTTACACTATCAGCCTTTCACCAAACTTTCACCAGACTTGAGTTCGGTATAAGTTTGGTCTGGCGAAAGTCTGGTTGTGTAAACCGGCCTTTACAGAAGCTGTTTCAGTGCGAATTCCAGGGCGCTGAGCTTTAACTGAAGCTGAAACATCAAAGACAGATATTTCGATAAGTGAGTTTAGAAAGCATATGGTTTTCTTGTCAGGTCGCTGTAACACTTACTATGTGTCTCGAATTTATGTGTAAGACAAACTAATTTTTTTCTTTAGCAGCATCAGCACTTGTATTACAAACAACTGCATTGTATACAGTTTAGAGTGACTTTCCCTCTTCCAGTAAGATTATTCTTTCTGCAAAAGTCATATAGTCGTGTTTTTAAGTTTTTCACAAAATGTCTAGAATCATCAACCTTACGAAGCTCAGATTCAAAATGTGAATTAAACCAATTTGCCACACCTCAAGTCACCAGTCACCACACATTATAATATTTTGTACTCTCAAACGTCTTTCACGCTCATCAAATTCAAGCATAAGACCAAACATCAACTTCCATACAACTTAGACCCTTTATACACGCAACAATCATGCTCGTTAGGGATAGTGCCTTGCTTTTCGTGAAATTCACACGTTTCACAACGCTTATTGCGCATTCCACAGGCCACAATCATTTTAGAAGTGCTCTCGATGAGCACTGCTACGCCAACTGACCCCATGTTATTTCTGTGATTCCAGGTCCCGTCATAGGACGCAGTTATAATAGCTAACTGATCAGGGTCCATGCCAGCATCTGTGCTCACATAACTCATTGATGCTTCACTGACTCGCTGGCTGCTAGAAATTAGCAAACGTTCAATGTCAGTATAAGCCCTAGGATTAGGCGGGTCTGGGAGCTGCAGAGTAGACAAAAGCCTCTGAACTTTTGCTCTAGAAATTCCGGACAAAGCCGAACCAAGCACTACAGAAATATCTAAATCTGAATAGCGGCTGACATTTTCAGATGTATGAGCTCTCACGGTCCACGCCTTTTACATTTCTCATTTGTACAATTCAAAATTACAACAGTTTTTAGGCCGCTATGTTTTTCTTCGCGGCCATCTTTCAGAATCAAAGAATTCAATGTTTTACAATTTCCACAAGCAAAAATTTTTCCTTCATAATTTGCTCCCAAAAAATCGAAAGTTTACTATTCTATTGCCTGAAACATTACAGCACCCATCGTACGATTTAGAAGGCTGTGAATGAAATGAATGAAAGGAGGGAATATCACTTACGTAGGGATAAGAAACCTTTGAGGAACAGAAGCATCTAGAAGACCTCATAGGCGCTCCCAGTTCCTGCTGTTGTACTGGGCCGAGAGGTGTCCTTGATTTACTAGATAAGTCGCACTCAGCCGCGGCAATTTGGTCAATAACATGCCTCACACAACATTCTTCATTTTCACAAGTATGCTTCAAAAGTTTCTCTATTACTGGAAGTGCGTTAGCTCTACGCAATAAAAAACTAATCTGAGAACGTTGGATAAGTTTTTGAAATCTTCTGGGACATTTCTTCTTAACACCCCTTCTAAATAACAAACAAATCATTCAGGCCACAATTTAGTGTATTTCAAACGCATACTGAGTAAGTAATAAGTAAAAAACGAGTAGCGCAAGTATGTGCATGTATGTACTATGTAAGATAGATACTACAGCCTATTATGTTTCCAATTAAAGATTAGTGACATTTTACATAAGCACTTGTAATATTAACATAGCAGGCAGGCAACAGTGTTCGAGAAAAAATGGGTCCCTTATTAATTCATTGCGAGATCTGCCAGGCTGATTCGCACGTGGTAAAAAAATCAATAGCTTTAACACAAAACCAAAATTCAGCTGACATTGGATCAAAGCAAATCAGGAACTACGTGAGGAATTGAATAGAGACAGCTGAACTGAACAACCCAGCCAAATGTAAAATTCCCTGGTGGCCAGCCGTCGCGAAAACAAATCGTAAATAAATCTGAAGCAGTCAAGGGAGTCAAGCAGACGAATTTCGACCTAAAAGCGAAAAAGCTCGCTGACGTACAATTTTCGAAAATTTTGGCAGTATGCCCTCCTAGAAATTGACAAATTTCGACCTAAAAGAAAAAAGCACTTTAGCGTACAGTTTTGGAAAGTTTTGGCAGCATACCCCCCTAGAAATACCAAATGTCGACCTAAAAGCGAAAAAGCACTCCGCTATGCTCCAAAAAAATTCCAAAATTCACCATCCCCTCTTCAGCATAGGTGTACCTGGGGGGGACCCCTCCTTCCAAATGGCAGCATTCCCCCCTAGAAATTGACAAATTTCGACCTAAAAGAAAAACGTTTACGTACAATTTTGGAAAATTTTGGCAGCATGCCCCCCTAGAAAATGACTAATTTCGACCTAAACGCGAAAAAGTACGTTTACGCACAATTTCGGAAAATTTTGGCAGCATGCCCCCCTAGAAAATGACTAATTCGACCTAAACGCGAAAAAGTACGTTTACGTACAATTTCGGCTTAAAAGCGAAAAAGCACTCCGCTATGCCCCAAAAAAATTCCAAAACTTCACCCTCCCCCTTCAGCATAGGTGTACCTGGGGGGGACCCCTCCTTCCAAATGGACAAGTCCCGACCCCACCCTGACCTAGACATTTTGGAGGCAGACCCAACCCCCGCCAATTCCCAGATCCCACCACCCCAAATCTGACAGACCCCACCCTCAAAAATTTCAAAAATTCAACTTTTTTTTAAAAATCGGTTGTAACTTTGCTATTTTTAGTTGTAAATAGCGTTTTTTAGCAAAATCGCAATTTTTTTCTTTAATTTTTTGACAAAAATTTTTTAACCCCTCCCCCAATTCGATTTTTTTCTCACCCCACCCCACCCAAAACCGGCTGAATTTCGGCTACCCCCACCCCCGATTTTTCTCAATGTACACCTATGCCCTTCAGAACTGTGGACTTGTGGACTCAAGCACTGGACTTCGCCTCAACCCCGCTCACTTTCCAGCTTAGGTGTAATTAGGATGGGGGTTTTGGGAGGTGAGGTACCTCTCCAGCCATTTTTCAAAACCACCACTAATAGTCGAACGGAAATTTTTGAAACTTGATACGGCTCTTTAGCCGGTAAAGGAATTCTCGACAAGCAGTCTGCGTTCGCATGATCTTCAGATCATCTGTAAACTATCTGAAAACTGTATGCCATGAGGAATAAAACCAATCTTTGTATTCTTGCGGCACCAATACTTGAAATGCCTTTTGATTCACCAAATATCGTCGTTAGGGGCTTGTGATCCGTGATCAACTGGAATCGACGTCCGAACAAATACTGGTGGAACTTTTTAACTCCAAAAACAATTGCAAGCGCTTCTTTTTCTATTTGTGAATAATTGCGTTCGCTTGTTGACATGCGTTGTTTTTGATGCGAAGGCAATCGGTTTTTCATTTCCATCAGGAAAAAACATGAGAAATGACGGCTCCAACACCAACTGATGAAGCATTGCATGCCAGTCGGATGGGAAGATCTTCATCAAAATGAGTTAGAACAGCTAAAGATGTCAAAGCTGACTTGAGTTGTTGAAAAACTTGATCGTGATTCGAATTCCACTGCCATTCTTCATCCTTGCGTAGTAGCTGATATAATGGTTCCACCAAACTTGAAAGGTTTTGGACAAATTTGCTGTAATACTGAACACAACCTAAAAATGAACGCAACTCCCTTCCATTTTGCGGAGGGTTCATTTTTAAGATTGGATCCAGCTTTCTGGGAGAAGCTCTGATACCTCGGAATTGATGATGTGGCCTAGGTATTCGATTTCACGTTGTAGGAATCGGCATTTGCTTAGTCTCAGTCGAATCCCGTAGGCCATATCATCAATTCCGAAGGTATCAGAGCTTCTCCCAAAAAGCTGGATCCAATCTTAAAACTAGGGGCTAACAAACTTAGCAGTAACTGATAAGTAGAAGAGCCCATGCAACTTATCAGTACCATCTTCTTTCTTTGATCATGTTCAATGCATTTGCAGCAAAATAGGCTTCTGTTCTTTCAATGTAACTTTCCCCATTCTTCGGTTTCTGGATCAAACTGATCAAGCTTTCCCACAGTAGGCGTGTTCCTAATGCCAGTGCGCCAATGTTCTGTTCCTAGCTATGAGGCAATTGTAACCACAATACAATGCTATATTCACATAAAAAAGTGACTGTTCCGATCTCTAACATATTTTTAATGCCTTTTTAAATTGGTTCAAACATATCAGGGAGGGGGGTTGAGGTCTGGGATCTAAAACGCCCCATTCTCCGTTACACCTATGCCGTCGTGGTCGTCGTCGAGTTTAGACTAGGCCAGCAGAAGGAAAGAAGACTCCACTATTCACAGACGATGCTTGTTAGTCATCATGTGGCGACGTAAATGTAATTACACTATCTATTAGACACATATTTCTAACAGTTTACATTCTGACACACGTTTTGTTCTGCAATGTATTCGTAAAACTGGATTGGCTAGATAAGGCGGATGCGATCGGGGAATTTAATAATTTTTATCTCGCCTACAGGCGAGATAGCTGTTATCGTTTCTAGCTCCAAATGAACTGTGCATCCTGAACACTAAAATTTCCGCTCTATGCTCAACACTGCTGTCAGTAGCAATTACTGTTTTTGTATGAAGGGGGCTGCTACGATTGATTTGTGGGCCTCGACATTTTAATTTTTATATTTTAAGAATTTTGTGGATGTTTTTACTGGTGTTGAATGGGGGCGGGGGCTTCCTTTTCTTAACTTATAATTTTAAGGATTATTCTTGTCATAGCCCTCCTTGGTTGAAGTGAAACTTTAAGATGCCATGTTATAATAATATGCACATTAGATTCGCCACTAACTGACAGTTAATTAGTTGACCTTGCTCCAGTTAACTAGCGCTGTTAAAAGAAGAACTATACATTGATGTCGGATTTTCTGTTTATTAAAAACAGTAATATCTTGCATTTCCAGAAAAAGAAAACTTTGCAGGTATGGAGTGCGAGCCAAAACATTTTGTGGCCGGCTATGACGTGTCAAAAACTGCTCCAGACCTGGACAGGCAGGTTTAAAGGAATTGTTAATTGTGAATAATTTCAATGTTCACGAGGGGAAATTAGGGGTGGGAACCAGCGGCCAGAGGTTACCAGAAAACCAGATATTTCGATGTTCTCTGGCCAAAAACAAAAACAAACAAAAACAAAACAGGATTCTGGAGGATGTGCGACCCCTAAAAGCCAAAGCATAGCTAATGGCATAATACAGTCACCATGCTAATATTTGTATATTTAAACATTTTTTCTAAAATTCTCACAGCGCGTAACGGTTGAAGCTCTAAAATTTGGTACAGTTGCAGAGAATATTCTAGTGCAGGGACAATTTTTTCAGATTTTCAAAAAACTGCTCAACGAGGAAGAAATATCTCGATGAAATTTTCAAAACTGATTTTTTATCGCAATTACTGGCTTAAATTTAAAACTGGAAAAATTGTTCCTGCGTTAAGTTAATAAATACGTTTGTGCCAAATTTCAGCGGATTTGCATGAACATTCGGAAGTCGGCGTCTTACTCCTTACGTCCGACAAAAAATTGTGCATTTAAGGCAGAAAAAGTTCTCTTACAGGCGTATTGTGAAAGAAATGGATGGAGAAGGATTTATTCACGAGCTAAAGTCTGTTCATGGATTCTATAAACGCTATGAAAAGCGGTAACACTTCGGGAACAATAAATCCCCTGGACGGCCTAAATTGCAGCTTTTAGCTACTATCCCTTATTACATTGATAACCAGCTCAGACACAACAATCAGCTAACCACTATTCAGCTAAAGGTCGGAAGGGCTAATTCAAATTAGTTAAAAAATTTTAAATGTTAAATAAAAACTTAATAATTTATATTTCACTGCCGCTTTTATGTTTGGACCACTTGTCGTAATCAGAACTGATCAAATGCTAAGCTTCAGATTTCAGATAAGTGGTGCTTTCTTTGCATAATACTATGTTAATATTCTAATTGTATTTGAATGATTTCAGAATTTGCTGTGAATTTGCACGATTTCGTGTTAGTTTGTCCTTGTCAATGGTGAAAAGGCTACGAAAATCGTTGGGATGGGTTGGGATGGACGAAATTATGCTTTAATTGATGCGATCATCAAGTCGATGTGACTTCGCTATTCCGCTAATGAATGCTGAACTCCAATTAGAGGAAATGGTAGAGCGAAACTGCAATGGAAAGAAGGGAAAACCTGGCTTAGATGAACTTCACTTTATCAAACATACCGTTTTTCAAAAATATCCTCTAATTGGGGGTGAAAAAGACACATCAGCTTGGAGTTCCTGTGTCCATGGCATGGACCGCCGCCTCAGGCGGTTAACCCAGCGCCATTCTGCTAACATCAATACAGACAATGAAGACCTTGGAGACGTTAATTGATTGCACCAATTTATAGCTATTTTGAGAACAAAACTCCAACTCAAACAAGCACATCAGTGACGTCAATGACTTCGATCGTTCACTGCATATTGCAATCTGTGATTCTGATGCTAGCATCTGTATTCTGTAGTAAGTGGTTTCGAGCTGTACTGTACTTGGAGTTAGGAAGCGATCCCTATATAAAAATGTAGGCTAACATCTTCTCGTTTTAACGAATACAATGCTAATGCGTTTAATAGTTTTTAGCTAAAAGTCTTTAGCAAGCTTTAGAAGGATTACAAATTATCGGAATTTTTCCTGACTGAATAGGATTTTTTCGAGTGACATATCATTCAATACCTCCATCCAATAGCTGGGGACCCTTCTTAATTATTGTGAAATCGCTCCTCATTGTGTAGAAATTAGTTAAAATATGTTCGCAACCTACAGTCGGGGCAACTAAAAGCGGTCCAGAAGTATTTTAATAGTGTAAAACACATTGCTAAGTGTCAGTCCACCATCTAATGAACAGTGAATGCACCACATTCCCCGGAAAAAATTAGCGCCGTGTTTTTGAAAAACTAAATTTTTAAACAACAGCATATAAGATTGGATTGGAAATAACGACTATCACTGGATTACACCAAAAGAGATTATCTCGCGCTTGAAATTAACACAAACTTGAGATTAACACAAGATTAACTGGAGATTATCTTCACAGAGAATTGCACCAACTAAAGCTGGAGATAATCGCGAGCTCGAGATAATCTCCAACTACTGATATTTCAATCCGGCCCCTGACTAGGATTAAGTCACCACAGGTTTCCAGTAAAGATGCCTGGATTTGAGCCGTTGATGAGCATTTCTTTTATTTGGACAACAAGTTTTGAATATTATACTTTATAAACACCGTAGCTCACAAAAATGACCAAGATGCTTTTAAAATGGTAAGTTAAACAATACACAATCGTAAGTTATATCAAGAGTACATAATAACTAAGAGTGTGACAAGCGTCACACTCTTAGTTATCAAGCAGAAAACATCATCTGCACAATAACGGCCTACCCCCCCCACAACTGAGTACCTGGTGACCCCCCCCCACAACTGAGTACCTGGTACTCTATTGTGCACGAGCACTCGCTTGTATGTTTACATGTTGAAGCCTGGCTTCAACATGTAAACATACAAGCTAGTGCTCGTGCACAATTGTGTACCTGGTACTCAGTTGTGGGGGGGGGGGTAGGCCGTTATTGTGCAGATGATGTTTTCTGCTTGATAACTAAGAGTGTGACGCTTGTCACACTCTTAGTTATTATGTACTCTTGGTTATATCAATATATTCAAAACATTTTTATACATGTGCAGAAACAAATAAATATGTTCTATACATACATCAAATGTCTTTGTATTTGATTTTCCAAACAGTCCTTATTTTAAAGTGCTTAAACTAGATAATATGGTTAAACGCAATATATTCCCAAGTAAACGCCATTTTGTAGTCGACAGATAACCTTCAAATTTCAAATTGTCACGTTTTAAAACAAACGAAAGGTTGTAGCTTGTTTGGTGAAGCGGTGCATCAAATGACACGAAAACAGAATTTGATTGGTTAATCCTTAACTCCAGATAATCTCGAGCTTAAGCGGTAGACTGGATAATCTTTTAACTAATTTTGGTTGGTTACAGTTACAAATAATCTGTAACTCAGACTTAGAGACAAGCTATAGCTATTAGTCAATCTTGAACTTAAAGGTAATCTCTAGCTTAAGCTAGAGATAATCTTGATGTCGGTGCAAACGGGCGTATACCATCCATAATTGCCCTCTGTCGACTGCAGAGTCTTTAAGGTGGTAGTACCACTACCGGGGTAGACTTTGAACAGAGACTGTGAACTAAAAACTTAATTAATCGTCTTGAAATTTGGCACATTTGTTCTTTATCATGTTTTGCATCAAATGCGCTTGCCTGCAACGTTGTGGGGGACTGGCTTCCTGACTACACAAGAGGAAATGTATTAAAAGCTTTGAATTTAAATACCTCCTTAAATTCCTTTATGAATTTGCTTACAATTTTCCATGCAAGCTCTATAAATGTATACGCTCAGGCCGTTTTTAGTTTTTCTTAAAAGTTTTATTTTTCGATTAATTTTTCGATTTTTAGCTTATTTTGAAATATTGTAAATTTTATATCTTGCCCACTACTGCATTTTTCAAAAGCAAAAAACGGCCTGAGCGCATGCAGATATAAAACATCTGTAAAATTTGGTCAAGGTCGGTTGAAGCATTTACGAGAAAATAAAAAAACAAAGAATTAGCAACTTTTCATTGTTTGCTTCAGTTAATTCGCGATGCTTTCAATCAGCTGCATAGTGCTTTTGTTAAATAATACATATATTTAATTTTTGTGTATACCAGCCAATTATACGCTCTATGACACCAAACTTTTGTGCAATGATAACCTGCCAACTAAAATTAGGTTTACTTAAACTTTTGTCAAGATTGCTTTATCCAAACCAAGATTACGTAGAACATCCCGCTAGTGCTACTGCCACCTTAAGGTGGTGATTCCCCTTGGTCACATAAAGTTTGCACCATTATTACTCATTCATTACTTGGAGTTAAGAAGCCAGGGCCCCGTTTCACGAAGCGCTTATAAGGCTATAAGCTTATAAATTTGGTCAATTTTACAAGCTTATAAATCTTAGTGTTTCGACACGAAGGCCTTGTAAATTAAGAATTCTTATAAATTTTATAAGCAGAAAGGACCACTTATAAAACGCTTATAACAACAAATCTTTAGTGTTTTGACTGCTATGGCATAGTATTTAGAAAAAGCAGTTCCTGTATGCCGAAAATAAAGTATATAAGTCACTGACCGATACAGCACAAAAGCCGTTTCAAGCATCTAATTTAAAAATCGCTAGTTGAACATTCGACATAAATTCGACATTTTGTTTGTGCTTTGGTGTGTTTTCTGCAGAAAGTGGAGGAAAATATTAAGAAGTCAAGTTATTGAAAATATTTTATTGTGCTGTTGTAGTGTTTAATTTCTTTTTTCCTTGTTTACACTCCAATAATGGGAGGAGGAAGTCTGTCAACCATTGGCTCCTTTGCGTGTACGTAGAAGATATGTACGTTTCATATTTGTATTGTAGAGACGTTTAGAGCCAAAATACAGCAAATAAACTCTTTAATTTATGTACAATTCATTAGAAGTGCTTGTAACAACACAGTTATAACTTGCTTATAAGCGCTTATAAGTGCAAAAATTATAAGCGACATATAAGAGTTTTGTGAAACACTTTACAAGACCTTATAAAGTGCTCCCAAGTCGCTTACAAATTTCCGCTTATAGCCTAATAGTAAGCGACTTTATAAGAGTGTTAGTGAAACGGGGGCCAGTTTTATATTATATATGTTATATGTTCCGTTTCCGGGCCAAAAGAAACATTGATTTAAATGGATAGAAAAACACCAAAGTTTTGCTGAGAGTCCTTCAAACAATTGAATTGAAAAATATTAATGTATGGAATAATTTATATCACGTTTTAATTAAAAACTAGTATCATTGCTGTTTTGACACTTTTACTCCGCTGAACCCAATACCGTCTTGAATAACCGAAATAGGTTTCATTCAAATGTTTTCAATGATATATCAGATTGGTCAGTGACGAACAAATTTATTTTTCCTATTAGTTTATACTTTATACAGACTACATTTATAAAAATCCAAGAGACAAACAGGAGAGGTTTACAAGTATGTATGTACAACAAAGTTTAATTTTAGATTAAGGTGGTGATTCCCTTTGGTCACATAAAGTTTGCACCATTATTACTCGTTCATTACTTGGAGTTAAGAAGCCATTTTTATATCAAAATGTAGCTTGACATTTTCTCTTTTTTAATGCATGCCATGAAACTAATGTTGCATTTCTAAAATATTTTTAACACATTTTAGAAGAAGTATAATTTTCCAGAATTTTTGCAGACTCAAGTAAATTTTTTCGCGAGACATCGATTATATCGTTCGATACCTCCATCAAATAGCTAGGGACGATTTTTTATTTATTGTGAAATCGCTCTTCGTTATAGAGAAATAAGCTGAAATGTGTGCGTAACCTGTATTTTGCCTACTTTTTCCAAATTTGTAAAGCGATTACTTTAGCTAGAAAGCAGCAATCGGGGCAACTAAAAAATCGTCCCTGGGTATATCTGTGCAGAACACATTTGTTCAGTAGCAGCCCTCCAGCTTGCATGGTGAATGCTCCACAATCTTTGGAAAAAAAATTGGTCGTGTTTTTGCAAAAACTACATTTTTTATGATAGCAGTTTGAAGACGATCATGCGTCGGATAATTTGTCCCTGTGAGACCTTCAGATCGACGCCCTTAGTTTGATTTTACGGCTTGCGTAGTTCAAGAAATGTTGGATTATTTGATTTCTGCAAAAATGACAAGTTTTCGACGCCAAAACAAGAAAATCGGCTATATCTCACGGTAGAGAAAAGCTAGAAATTTGCTTTAAAAAGCAAAAATGTGAAGCTCAATGAGATCTTTCGAATGAATATAGTCATAGCTGTATAGCAGCTGCCAAACGTTCAGAAATTGGGAAAAACCGCCCTGATCTGAAATCTCGAATTTTTGAATCGGGATTGCGCGGAGGGTGTTAGAACGCTAAAAGAACTTATTTCGGAAAGTTTCATCAAATTTCATTTTGATGTACGCCGCCAAACAACAATATGTGCCCAAAAGTAAATCACCACCTTAAGAGGCATTGCTTTTAAGCCAATTTATTGTTTTTGCACAATATGTTAGTTTTACATCTATTTCATATCACTCGTGTTTATTATCTGCTAAAAACTACATCGAAATTCATTTTTACTAATTCGGGCCCAACATCCGGGCCTGTTTCGGGCCCGAAATGCGGGCCGGGCCTCGGGCCTGTTTCGGGTTCGGGCTTCGGGCCGGGCCCGGGCCCGGCCTGGCCCGGCCCGGATGACTAGGAACGGCCCAGCATGTCCCGGCCCGGATTTTATCTAACGTGACAGACAACACTAATTGTAGTTGCTGCCCAACTGTCAGAAATTGGCTGGAAACTTTCATATTGCAAATTTCGAATTTTTGAAGCGGCATTGCGAAGAGTGTGTTTGAACGATATAATAAGTGTTTTTGGAAAGTCTCGTAAAATTTCAATTTGGTTTGGACCGTAAATTCGTAGTTTCTAACCTAATTTGCACAATCTGCATGCAAAAAGCCACCTAAGCCAGGCCTGTGTGGAAGATAGGGCTTCAGAATAGAGAAATGAATCACAATGAACTAAGCATAATGGCTTTCCTTTCATACATTGCTACTCCAGCAGGAATAAAAACTTCGTTACGGTACATGTTTGAAAATTTATTGTAAAATTTGGCAAAATTTTGGTATATATACGGGGTAGACAGGTATTTACGGGGGGATAGGTCAGTCTAGGTTGGACAAAAGTAAAAAACTTGTTTGTTTGGGGCGGTAAATTTTTGAAGAAAGGGATACGCGAGGGGTAAGCTCTGGAAATTTGGTGGTCGACCAGCGAAATGTGATGGTGGTACTACCACCTAGTGATGTGGATCGGATCGGATCGGCAGCCAAAATCACCTACCGATCCGATCCGCCAATTGGCCGGCGATCCGATCCGATCCGATCCGATCCAGCCCCGGATCGGGCCGATCCGATCCGATCCGGCCATAATTTTAAAATTCAATGTAGACACTTCAATTGTTATATATACCTTTCCATTTCCTAGTATATGACAAAACTCTTGATCAAACATCGCATCTCAATCTTATCTAAATTTTTTTAAACTTCAGCTACAGAATAATATGCAGTCAGCTTGGAAAAATAACGAATTTTTCTGTTTTGGGAGTTTAGGATCTAGTGAGACGAGAACTATACAAAAGAGTAAACAAAGTGAACAAAATTTTGATATAAGACCAAAAAACCTTGGGCGTTTATTGCAAGCTTAAGTATATATTTTTATAGTTTTATATATTTAAAAGCAATGTATATATACGTATATATATATATATATATAAATGGTTCTGAAATAGAGACATTGAAATTCAAGAAAGACCCGCAATCCGGGTTTTATTCACGGAAAAACTAAAATTATTCAATGATATGCTAAAATTTATGCGCATCGAAAATTATGTATCCGTTCCGCGGTCAGAGATTATTTCGCCGTATATTTTTGCACTTACCACCTTTTCTCACTCAAAATCCACCCCAATTACCAGAATTTTAGTTGTTTTCTGGTTTTCGTAATTTCCGAATATTGAATTTTATTAATTCCCACGATATGGTTATCATTTAAAAGCTCTTGACGAAGTGAACACGTTTTGTAATACAATCAATGCCGAATGCCATAAATGCACTCGATTCTCGAATTAACGAAAACAGGACTTTCCGGATTTAATTGTTTACAATTACCCACACCTATGGGTAATTAGTCGAAAGGTCTTGAAGAGATGAACAACTTGCGTAATACAACTAGATCCCAGAAATGCGCCCTGTTCCCGGAATTCACAAAAATTTCCCTATCTATAAGCAGTGAATTCGGAGAAATTGGTACATTTTCAAGTATTGGTTCTAACTCATCAATAGCTTTCAAATAATACCATACAATTCAAATGGAGATGCAAAACATTCAGCTGGAACAAAATCTAGTCGATCATGGAAACAGAATTTTGAATGCGCTAAAATTTTTTGGAGAAATTTAATAGTTCAACTAATTAATATTAATATTTTCCGTAATTTAATCCCGATATGCCGATTATTCTAAATTCCAGTCCTGGACGATTTTAAAAAGAATATATTGTTGTGGTTTGCTCTAAAGGCTAGTTTGCAATAAACGACCGATTGAATGCATAATTTTGGTCATACAATACCATGTACAAAAATACCTCGAGTGGATTTTGCAGACTTCCGCGTCCATTTCTAAGCCAACGCTCTGGCGAAAAAGTTTCATTCCAATTTCAGAGAACGGAGAACTTTTAATCATATCAGCTGAATAAGTACACTCTCAGCGGCACTGAATTTAAAAGCGGAGCGGACTGTCCAAAAATTAATTAAGAGAAAATATTAGAGATCAATACCATACCAACGGTTTTCATTTGTACACATCAAACATTTATTTACCCAGTGAAAGAAATAAGATAACTCAACAACTGAATATTCGACAATTGAACAAAATTCAGATGAAAGGTTTTGAAAATTTCTTCGAAGAAAATTGGCAATGTAATGTAGAAATTGGTACAAATTTCCAAATTTTGCCTGATTTGCCGGATCGGCGATCCGGAAAAATTAAGCCGATCCGATCCGGCCGATCCGATCCGAAAATTTGTCGATCCGATCCGACCCCGGATCGGTCGATCCGATCCGATCCGCCGATCCGATCCACATCACTACACCACCGACCCTTCCCTCAACCCCCCCCCCCTCAAAATTAAACCTAAAAAATTAAAAAGCATAGCTTCACCAAGGGGGGATGGGGTGCGGGGGTATATACTTCCCCCAAAATTTTCGACCCCCTTTGGGTTGGCCCCCCCCAAATTTTCGACCCCCTTTGGCCACCCCCCTCCCCCAACTTTCGGCCAGTGGCGGATCCAGGGGGGGGGGCCCGGGGCTTTGCGATTTGGGGCCCCCTCCTTTGACATTCCGGCCCCCCCCTAGAAAATTTTTTCAGCTGTTTATAATGCATATTTCGAGTGAAAATTAAGCATAATTTTAATAAATTCCACAAATTCTTAAAAAATTTCGCCTGCGGCGCACTTATACTTCCGTGCTGCTTTATTACGTACTTAATTTTGTGACAGAACTTCTGTCTCTTAAAGTTTCTTCTATTTTGTTTCCTTTCCTGTTTTGTAAGTATATAATTAATTGTACTCAACGCTTTCAGTTTATTTTATGACTATATACAAGAACAAAAAGTGCTCCTTCGTCGCATGTAAAATACATATGAGTCTTCGTAGGCAGGTTGTACATAAGCAAAAACTAGCCTGTAAAATACATATGAGTTCCGTAGGGAGGTTGTAAATTAAGGAAAACAAGTTGCAACCGCTTAACATATGAGCCTGTCCTACAACGAGGCTCATATTGGCGTATGTCATAATACGAATAATTTGCAGATTTACTTTTATATAAATACATACTGCATAAAGCTTTTCATTACAAATTATCCTTCATATATATAATGTTGATCAGTCATTATAGTGTGCATATGCTCAATACGGTACGCCATGAAGCGCTCTGACTCACAGCCAAGTGGGAACGCATTCTGCGCGTGTATAATGTGAAAGTGTTTCGAGAATGCATTAGAGGTGTGCCATAGTGTTTTAGGAAACAGGTTGCATGTACAGTTCAGCTTGAGCAGTCGTAGTTCACTTCAGTCCTGGGCCATGACGTTTATTCATTTTTCCGTAATGTGGATGAAGCTGAGGTTCTTTAATGAGGCTTTAATATGGAATGCACTGTGACGCCAATATGAGCCTCGTTGTAGGACAGGCTCATATGTTAAGCGGTTGCAACTTGTTTTCCTTAATTTACAACCTCCCTACGGAACTCATATGTATTTTACAGGCTAGTTTTTGCTTATGTACAACCTGCCTACGAAGACTCATATGTATTTTACATGCGACGAAGGAGCACTTTGTTCTTGTTTTCTATTATTTTATATATGTATGCTCATGAAGGCACTAGCGTAGCCAGAAAAAAATTTCGGGAGGGGGAATGCAAATTTTTTTTGGGGGGTCTGGGGGGCGGAGCCCCCCATAAGCTGAGAAATTTTTTCTATTTCGTGACCTTCGTGGAATTTTTACAGAGCATTCGTTGAAATTACAATAATATTTAAGGCGCAGTGCGTGTTTGTGCACCCAAATGATGCAGAAGGTGGTTAAAGTACACAAAATAGGGTAATTGGTACTCATGTTTTAGTGCGAAACACGTACTATAATGGTATAATATAGTTATTTCGCGGCGAAGGCGCGAAAATTTTTTTGAAAAATGGTCGTTTTACACATGGCAGGAAAAAATTCCTGGGGGGCAACACAATTTCGGGGGGGGGGGAATTTCCCCCCATTTCCCCCCCCCCCCCCCCTGGCTACGCGCCTGCATGAAGGTATGTATAGATATCTTTCAACGGTAGCAAGCGAGCCAACCACAGCACTCCACAACCACTTTGAGCATGCAGTTCTATGACAAATGTTGCTCAGCTCGCTTAGGGCTTTCATTTGGTACCGAATTTGACCACTTTTGAAAAATTTCATTTTTGATTGAAAATCGCCTAAGTCCCCACCCCACCCCAGCACAGCACTCTACAGCCACTTTGAGCATGCAGTTCTATGACAAATGTTGCTCAGCTCGCTTAGGGCTTTCATTTGGTACCAAATTTGACCAGTTTTGAAAAATTTCATTTTTGACCGAAAATCGCCTAAGCCCCCACCCCACCCCAGCACAGCACTCTACAGCCACTTTGAGCATGCAGTTCTATGACAAATGTTGCTCAGCTCGCTTAGCGCTTCCATTTGATACCAAATTTGACCACTTTTGAAAAATTTCATTTTTGCCCCATGACCTCCCACCGACCTGACCCTCCAGATGGCAAAGTGGAACCAGCACAGCAAGATGGGTGGGTCAGACGGCAAAACGGATGCCAGGAATGAGCTGGGCGCACCAGAAAACCCCTATAGACAATGTTTTGTCGGGCTATGTACAGTCCTATATGGTGTTCCCGGAAGTCGGTACCGACCGGACCCTCCAGACGGCAAAGTGGAACCAGCACAGCTAGATGGGTGGGTCAGACGGCAAAACGGACACCGGGAATGAGCTGGGCGCACCAGAAAACCCCTATAGACAAAGTTTGGAGAGGCAAAGTAAAGCCTACTATGGACCTCCGGGAAGCGGTTACCGACATGACCCCTCAGACGGTCAAGTGGAACCAGCCCAGCAACTTGGGTTACTCGGGCAGCAAAACTGATAGCGGGAATCGATTCTCCGTCCCAAAAAACCTTTGTATGCAAAAATTTGAGCCACCCATGTAGCAAAATAAGCAAAAAAAATTAAGTTCAAAGTTCGACCCAAAATTCACCAACTTTGGCCGGCCAGTACCGAAAAATTACGCACGAAGACGGAAAATCATATAGCATTTGAACGACCCCGATATGTGTACTGTTTAACCATATAGTCAGTATTGCCCCATATATAGCCCAATCTGACTTATTAAGGCGCCTTTGAAGCATACTTTTTGGCCATTTTAGCGTTTTGGCCGACTTTGGCCCCCAGCCAAAAATTTTTTCCGGCCCTGGGAGGCATAAAAACTAGCTTATTTTCTTATTTTTGATTTGTACTACAAGAATATATATGGGTTTCATAGGCAAAAATTTTTCTATCTGTAGTTATTCAAGCTACAAAACCCCTTATGAGACATCAAAAGCGAGAAACCGGAAAAAAAACATCACTCTCGTAAGCGATTTTTGGCATAACTTTTTAACGGAAAGTGGTACGGGGATGAAACTTCGCACACATACTAAACTCGACACGTACAATTTTTTGCGCACATAATCTGCGCAGGATCTGCGCAGGAATCTGCGCAGCTTCTGCGCAGCCTTGTTTTACACGGTCATTCGACCATTTTCACTCATATTATAGGGGTCGCTACCGCGACCCCTATGATACCGGCTTATATTTATATATATATTTACAAATTTTATTTTGCTTTCATAACGTATATATATATATATATATATATATAAATGGGCAATGCAAGATTGATAATTGGCAGCTTCTGAAAGTGTTCTAGAATAAATCGTGGAAGTGAAAAATTCTGAAAAGCATCTAATTCCCGTTTTGGTTTTCCACTGATCGATTATACAACTCAATAACTCATCTCATCTTAACTAATCTTTTTAAACATTTGAATTGCTGAATTTTCCATGATTTCAAAAAATATACATGTACATCTCCATTTTATTTATTTAATCTTTTCAAAAGTTTGCATGACGGATTTTTTTCCAATTTCAAAAAATTCTTCAACTTCTGGGGGGCTCTGCCCCCCAGACCCCCCGTGTGCTTCTTGTGTATATACATTCTCATTCTCCATGCTTTGCTTCACTCACGGGATATATATAGTTGTTTTCCAATTGGCAAGTGAACTAACCTTTCCATACACAATATTTTCTTGTAAAAATATTTTGTTCCTGGAAAAAGCAAATTTTCACCACCCCCCGGGAAAAATTTGGTTACCCCTCCAGAAAAATTTTTCAGCGGCCCCCCCCCCTTTCAAAATCCTGGATCCGCCACTGCTTTCGGCTACCCTCACTCAACCCCCCCCCCCACACGAAGCCCTTTTCTAGAAAACAATTAGAAAAAATTGAATTTTTTCCAATTGCTTTCTAATTGTTTTCTGCAGTTAATAAATTTTTTCTAATTGTTTTCAAGTTACTTTCTACTAGTTTTCTAATATAGAAAACAATAGGAAAATATAGTTAATATTCTTTCAAAAACAATTAGAAAAGAATTAAGGCATTTTTTCTTTTTGTTTTCTAATTGTTTTCCAGTTAGAAAATATATAATTCGAAAAATATATAATTTTTTCTAATTTTTTTCTATACGTATGCTTTCTGGCATAAGAAAGTACCATCAAAATCAAAGTGGAGGTTGGTGCTTGGAAAAAATTTAAGGTGCTGGTATCGCTTTGTGTAAATTTGACCCTATAGGCTTTAATTCTTTATGAAAGTGGATGAAACTTTCCAAATATAATATTTCGGCGCTCTTTAACATTCTGGGACCAGTCCCGCATTTTTAGGTGCAAAGATAAGAAATTTTTGGTTTTTGCCATTATTCTCTCAGCACATAGTCGAGACACCAGATTGGTTGATATGGCTGGAACGTGGGCACAAAAATGAACATTTTTGCTTCTACAACTTTTGAGCTATCTCTAGTGGTTAAGGCAGTATAAGCAAAAAACGATTTTTGGGGTCCAAAAATGGCCGTTTTCGAGAAAATCAGTTTTTTCAAAATTACTGCCAAATTGTACGGACAATTTTGGTTTATTTATGCTCGATCGATACACAGTCTCATTGCATATTTTATCAATGCCTATTAGCCAGAGTTTGTTGCTCTAAGCTAGAGATTTGGCCGAAACCATTTTGGCAAAACTGCGGTTATTTTGTTTTGAACATCGATTTCTCAAAAGCTACCCAATGGATTCGCGTGATTTTTGGCAGAATAAGAATTCGCACTATTGCGGAGGGACATTTTTCTTGGTTTGAGCTAAAACATCTTCAGTTGCGAGAAAACTCAATGCAAAGTTGCGAAATTTCGTGTCAACGCACATTTAATGGATTTTCTTAACCGTTAAGACCTGCTGAGCCAAATCCAAAAAATGTCCCTCGGCCCACATGTCCTGCATAGGACAGCACAAGAAAAAATTTTGGCCGATTCCACAGTTTTGAGAAATCGATGTTCAAAAATTTTTGGTCTATATTCAGACTGTCAGATGTCAGTATGTCAGAAAATTTTCGCTATTTTTTGCGGATTTTTACTAGTTTCGTATTCTCATGAGAATCTGCAAATGAAAAGCTTTAAAATGATATAGAAAGCTCTTTCCAACTCACAAAATTGCGAAAGTTATGGCGTTTCAAAAACTACTCACAAAAGCACTGCACAAAACGATACCAGCACCTTAAGGAGGGTGTGAGTGTCTTTAAGTCAAACAACAGAGGACTTGATTGCAAACCGAGTTGGGGAAAGCGGATAGGGGCAATTGAAATTTTTATGGTGTTGATGAAACGTCTAGTGCTCAGTCTATTTTTTCTATTTCTATTTTCTGTTCAGTTCTACAGTTTTTTTATAAGTAGAAAAAATTATATATATTAATGTTTCGGAAATGATTCCAAGTTTTGATTATATATAAATTTAATGATAATGAATACAATTTGTTCTATGGTTTTTTAAATATAGGATCGCGCAAAAAATTCCGTTGCCTAAATTTTGTTGGGGGAATTGGGAAGGTGATAATAATTGTTCCCCCCTTTCAAACCCATAACAGCTGCATTCGGTTTTAAAGTCTGACACAAAAATGTGTGTACAAAATCTGTAAGGCCTCCAGTGAACTCAATATACGTCGTAACCCCATAAAACCATATATTTTCGGAATCCTTGCAGCGAGACAAACATTTTTATAAAATTTAAAATTTTTTAAAATTTCAAAAATTTTAAAATATCGGTTTTTCGGGGAATTTTTTCGGACAAGCTATTCAGCTCATTCTTTTTCACAAAAATTTTCCCGTACGAAGACGCATTGATTGACACAAGAACGAAAAAAAATCGGTTGAGAAATAAGCATTTTATTCCAAAATTTCGTTTTTCCATTTCCTTTGATGTTTGCCGCTTTTTGCAACTTTGACTGGTTATTACTCGCGACTCGCTCACCCGAAAAATTTTTCGATTAGATTTTCAGGACCGCCTAGGCGCCCGCTTTCACATAATATATGTGGTATTTCAAAAATTTGAAAATAGATTTTTTTGAAAAATACCACTTTTTGACCCAAAATTTCGGCATAGCAATTCTGGCAAAAGTGAGTAAAAATAACATAATCACAAAATTCAAGCTGAGCTGAATCCAATGATATAAAGCTTTTGTTGCTACGAGTTATATTGCGCCAGCAATGAATTTTTAAACAATATCCCTTATTTCAGCTGGTTTTTGGCTCTCTTTGATGTTGCCGCCGTGATTTGAATGAAGCAGTGTAAACTAGCAAAACCAGCTGAAATAAGGGATATTGTTTAAAAATTCATTGCTGGCGCAATATAATTCGTAGCAACAAAAGCTTTATATCGTTGGATTCAGCTCAGCTTGAATTTTATGATTATATTATTTTTACTCACTTTTGCCAGAATTACTATGCCGAAATTTTGGGTCAAAAAGTGGTATTTTTCAAAAAAATCGATTTTCACATTTTGAAATACCACATATATCAGGTGAAAGCGGGCGCCTAGGCGGTCCTGAAACTCTAATCGAATAATTTTTCGGGTGAGCGAGTCGCGAGTAATAACCAGTCAAAGTTGCAAAAAGCGGCAAACATCAAAGGAAATGGAAAAACGAAATTTTGGAATAAAATGCTTATTTCTCAACCGATTTTTTTCGTTCTTGTATCAATCGATGCGTCTTCGGGCGGGAATATTTTTGTGAAAGAATGAGCTGAATAGCTTGCACGGTCCGAAAAAATTCCCCGAAAAACCGATATTTTAAAATTTTTGAAATTTTAAAAAATTTTAAATTTTATAAAAATGTTTGTCTCGCTGCAAGGATTCCGAAAATATATATATGGTTATATGGGGTTACGACGTATATTGAGTTCACTGGAGGCCTTACAGATTTTGTACACACATTTTTGTGTCAGACTTTAGTTTTTGTCACATTTAGATCATTTTAGAAATATGGACATACATGCGTATGTATATACAGCGTATATATATATATATATATATATAAGTACATATGTATATAGACATATGTTTCCAAAAAATACCAAGCTAAAAAATCGAAAATGCACTTTTACGAAAAACTGAAAAAACGGCCTGAGCATATAAATTAATAAAGCTTGCATGGAAAATTTCAAACAAATTCACAAAGGAATGAAGAAGATATTTAAATTGAAAACTTTAAATACATTTCCTCTTGTGTAGACAGCAAGCCAGCCCCCGCAACGTAGTAGCCAAACTCATTTGATGCAAAACATGATAAAGAATAAATGTGCCAAATTTCAAGGCGATTGATTAAGTTCATAGTTCACAGTATCTGTTCAAAGTCCAGCCCGGTAGTGGTTCTACCACCTTAAATTCGCGCGCTAAAAATTGAGAATTTTTTCAGTTTCTAAGCGGAAAACCAATTTTTCGCCCACCCCTCCCTCGAAACGTTTTCTTACTCCTCCCCCAAACGCCCCAAACCGACTTTTTCCGGCCCTTCCTACTGGCGGATTCAGGATTTGATGACGGGGGGGCGGTAAAATTTTTCACAGGGGGACAGGAGGGCGGCGCCCCCAGAAGTTGAAAAAATTTTTATTTTTGCATTGAACGCGGCCTTCGGATCTTTACTTCTTTTAATTTTGAAGAACTCAAACTCAAGAAGTCAAAAATAGTATATATATAATTTTTGCAGGTTTTTTCTTCATAAATGCCATAAATATGCCTTTTAGAATTGGAAGATTCTAAACGGCATATTGGTTTAGAATTTTTTGGTTTTTTCCTTTTTCCAGTTTTTCTCCTTAATTTTTCCTACCTTCGAAGCGCGTCGGAGGGGGGGGGGGCGGGCGGCGACCCCCCCCCGCCCCCCGGATTCGCCCCTGCCCCGCCCCCTTTTTACCAGATCCTCCCTACCTTTTTTCAAACCTACAGCTACACCCATAGGTGTGGCTGGCGAAAAAAGGGGGTGGGGGGTCGCGAAAAGTCGATTTGGGGGCAGGGGTAAGGAAAATTTTCGAGGGGGGGGGTCGGCGAAAAATTGGTTTTTCGTTAAAAAATTGGAAAATTTTCTCAATTTACAGCTATTTTTAACAATTTTTAGCTTAATTAAGCGAATTCTAGCAATTTTTCGCTAATTTTTGGAATTTTTTGGAAAAATTTTGAATTTTTAGCTAAAAATTTTCAAAAATTTAGGTAGGGGTTTGAAAATTTTTAGGGGGGAGGGGTCTGAAAAAATCGATTTGGGGGGAGGGGTAGGAAAAAATTTTTAGGGGGGGGGGTCGGCGACCCCCTCCATTCGGGGGGAGGGGTCCCCCCCCACCCCCCCTAACACACCTATGGCTACACCCCACTTTTCCCCCACCCACACCTGTGGGGAGGGGGGTGGTTGCGAATTTTGAATTGTTTCACTGGTGGGGGCATTGTTTCACCAGGTTGGGTATTCCCCCAAATTTTGACCTGCTCAGGCCTGTTGCGGTTCCTTTTTTTCCTTTTAGTTCCTTTTTTTCGAGACCTTCCTTTTATTTCCTTTTTTCGCCCAAAATTCCTTTTATTTCCTTTTTTTCTGGCTGACTTTAAAAAGTCTAGGAATTTACAAAGTTTTTAAGCAAAATTGACGTTTTTGCTCATATTTTTTCAAAAATTTCCGGCTTCGCCGGGATGTGATCGTTTGGATTTTAATTTCAAAGTTGGTTTTATATTTTGGACATATATATATTTAATAACTTGACTTGGCTTTACGTTTTGTATTTTGATCTATTTGGCTGGAAAAGTGTAGTTTTAAGCTAAGTAACGGCTGAGTTTTTGCAGTTTCTAGAGTGCACGAAATAGCAAATTTTAACGATTTTATTCTTTTCAGCACATGTATTTTTTGTTACACAACGCTTAAGATTATATAAATTTTGATGGTTGTAGGTCGCTTCCAGGACTTTGCAGAAAATTTCTAACATTATCTAAACTTCTCGTTTTATCGTTGAGATTTTTTCAAATATTATCTGACATAGTTTACTGTGACAACATGTTTTCTTTATGAATGCGAGCTTATTTATACAGTTTAAAAAAGTTAAATGTATTAACAATGCGGAGTTTGATAGGAGGTTCATGTTAACCTGGACCGGTTCTATTTATTTTTGTCGTCCAAGATAATTGCTTTTCTTTCTGGAATGGTGAAAACTTCTGGAGCTAAAATTTTTTGAACAAAATATGTTTCTGCTATTTCAGTTTTAGTTCTCTTTCTCTTTTCTCAATTTTATCGACTACCTTCCCACCTAGGGTTTAAAGAATTTTTTGAAAATTTTTAAGTTAGACCCTCAATTTCCAGGCCCCGGCCCGGCTCTTGGTAGTGGCGGCCCCGGCGCATCTCTAGAAACTACTTATAGTAGAAGAACATAGTTTCAGTGTTGCTTTTGAAGTGCCAGGCATTCCGTTACCTGAATCTGTACCAACCACTTATATATTTCTCAAAAAATTTTGGATTTTTGAATATTTTCCAGCACTTAATTTTTCCAAATTCCAACTTATAAAAATCTGAAAATTTTCCAGCTTATCATAAAAATCTAAAAAGTCCACCACTGTCTAGTCCCTGCCTACTATAAGTCTGTGTGTATATATGCATAAATTTTACAGGCGGCAGTACAGATTTCAGGAGCCACTTTCAGATGTCAATATAAAAAAACTCGCTCGGCTTCGTCGAATCTATCCGATCAGAATAAATTTTTAAAGCAAAAATAACATTAATGCGTTAGCGTAGTAGCAAGAAAATAGCCTTTAAACTTTGTTATTTTTGCCGGTTTTCATCGGGAAAATTCCTTTTTTTTTCCTTTTTTTCTGTTTCAAAATTCCTTTTTTTGTTCCTTTTTTCTGAGGAAGGCCGCGCAACAGCCCTGCCTGCTTTACCTTACCTCCCCCCAAATTTTAAATTTACCCTTCCCCAACTTTCGGCTACCTCCCTCTGAACCCCCAGCACTTTTTGGATCCGAAGTTAGCTAAGTTTTGCCAAAAATAGTTATTTTTTAAAATTGTTTCTCAAATTTTGGCGCAACATCTCTACAACAGTATAAACACGCCTAAAACGATTAAAAGAAGCCTTGCTTTTACCAAAAGCGTTAAAACACACCAATTTCTACGTTTTAAGGTTAGGCCATATTTTTTGAATTTCCGGAGGTCCGAATTTGGGGGGGGGTTACGGGTGTTATCGGTCTCCCCTTATTATACATTTTGGGAGTCGACCTCCAAACTTCCAAAATTAACACACCCCCACCTCAGGGGCGGATCCAGGGGGGGCGGCCGCCCCCCCCCGGTCGCGATTCGAAGGTAGGAAAAATTAAGGAGAGAAAACGAAAAAGGGCAAAAAACCGAAACATTTCACGCCTTCGGCGCGAATTTTCTACTTTTTAACCACATATTTATTGCATTTGTGAAGAAAAAGCTTGAAATGCATCCGATTTTTCGGAGAAAATTACCATTTTTGCCTAAAATGTCAAGAATTTTAAAAAATTTGTTCAGTTCTTCAGTATAAAAAGAATTAAAGATCCGAAGACCGATTTTATTGCAAAAACAAAAAATTTCTTCAACTGCTGGAGGGCTCCGCCCCCAGACTCCCCGCTGGAAAAATTTTACCGTCCCCCCACGTCACGAAATCCTGGATCCGCCAGTGCCCCACCTCACACTAACCTGGCTACCTTTTTCAGGATGCCCAAACATTTCAGCCATTTAAAGCATTTTAAACCCACTTCCCACTTCAAGTTTATTGTTTCAGCTGTTCCTTATTTATATATTATGCCCAGTGCATTTTCATTTTTGATTAAACTTGCTGCTGGTAATATTGAACAGGTATATATATATGTACGTATGTATATATTTTATTCTTATATTATGTAGGGGCGCGACAGCGCCCCTACATAATATGGGCGTAAAGGCGTCTGCGCGGCCCTCTGGAGACCGTGTTGGCCTGGTGCCAGCTAATTAGAGGACCGGGAGGGATAAAAATGTTACCACCGTAAAGTACTCGAGTAGTACTACAAGTACCACCACACTTTTGGTTAAAATTCGGAACTTCGAAATTTTGCACTAGGCGAGAGTTACCGTGCGGTTGTTTTTTTTCTCGGTTAATAACGCTTATTGGAAGTGCATTTTCTAGCGAAGTGTTGGAACGATGTGGGCATTTTGGTCCAATGCTACTATGATATGTTGGTAGACAGTATCCCCCCATGCTACCAAGCGAAGGTCATTTTGGCACTCGGCCAACTTTGGCTCTGTGCCAAGGCCCCAAATTCGGACTTTCGCTATTTTGACACTTCGGTTGTGATCGACTTTTTTTCACAGGTTAGCAGCTAGATCGATTTGGTAGCAATACGTAAC
>JASAND010006946.1:0-56491 GCA_030248195.1 Trissonchulus latispiculum
AATGGTTAGGAATAAGTTTGTTTGAAAATTTAGGTAGAAATGGTCAACAGACTTGGAAATTTTCGCTCTGTGAGAGAGGTTGGAACTTACCAATAATTGGAACTATCGTGTTAGTGTTTTTTGTTATTTAATTTTATTTGATTTAATTTTATTTGATTTGTAAACGAATTGAAATGGTTTAGTTATACGGTAGAAATTCTGTCTGAACTGATAGCTGAGACCAAGAATGTGTGATTTAGCAGAGGCTAACATTTTGGTTTGCCTTGATTGCCTAATGCATAATTGATATGTTTGTAGGAGCCAATGAATATCGTAATTTTTTGGTTAATTTTAGCTTTTTTCTGGCACCTCCCAAATGAAAGCCCAGCATTGAACAGTGAAACGACAGATTCGGAAGCAAGTCAATTTAAACTCGGGTGGAGCTAAATGCGAATACTATTCTATTCTACTCTTTTGGATGCTGTTGTTGTAGTAGTTGTTTTTATATTCAGGTCTTCGACGCTAAAAAGGAAACGTATATTGACCATGACAAAACATGGGGACAAAACTCGGTACGAGGACCAGGTTATGGATGGTATGTATGTGCTTTGATTAATAATCATTAATCCCCAATTTAAATTACTGTTGCTGAAATGTTGGTATTCTACAGGAACCCATGGCATTATTCTTTGCCGGGCTTGCTTTTTGTTTTGGGTAGAAGTATTAGCACCTTTGCCCTTTTAATGGTTTTTTTGGATTTCGAACTGTCATCCAACCAAAAATTGCTTTACATTATGCGGAAAAAATTGCCCGGGTCAGTCACAGGACTGCTGGCATGCACAGTTGAGCAACATCATCTACGATCTACCTAGGATGAAGGTAAGATGACGCTGATAATGCTGGTATATACCTAAAGCAAAATTAAGGTAAAGATAATCCCCGGAGGATTCCTCTACTTCGAGCAGAATGCAGGGTGCATGAATTTATCATAGCCATGAGTTAGTAACTAAGCTAAAAAGTATTCAAAAATTAAGTTTAACCACGAAGATATAAACGATTTTAGACCTAAAAAGATTTTTTATTTTGACCAAAGATCCTTTAAACTTGCTTTTTTGGGCATGCTATAATGAGTGGGGGTACGCCCCCCATGTAAAAAAGCCCAATACTCACTCGCTTTCAAATATTTGTTGTTTGTTTTTTAATTGCTGCACATCACAAGCTGATGATCATCACCCAAATGAGCAAAGTGTTAGCCAGGAAACTGGCCTCATAAGGTTGGGCAAAAACAACCCAACCAAGTTGCCAGAAGGAGTCTCAAACCTGGTCGACATCACAACGAATGATGTCTCCTTCTTAAGTAACATGCTCCGTCGGCCTCGGCTTTGCCGGAGGCTAGCCCGAGGAGCAGCACTCAGCTCATGTCTTCAATGCAAAAACAACTGCAGTAACAGCTTTTGCACCAAAGTGAGACAAACTCCAAATGTGCTGTTCAATTATATAGCCTAATACGGGTGTAGGCACAGCGATTGAGTTAGCGTTGCTTTCCTCCCGGTCCTTCCTCAGAATCAGCATGGCAGCGTCATCAAATGCACGTTCCAAACTATAGAAGGCAAGTATTAAATTGAGTTCCTCAACTATGAGTACATACAGGTTGCCTTCTGTTTTTAGCTCTGCTATCCTTCTTTCGCCTTGGCTGTGCCGGCAGTCCGCAGTATGCCTGTCGTGTGGCCAAATCACTGCGGGAGCGCCTGTTGGCCATCAGTGACTGGTTCGACTCTCAACGGACCTTCTGCTTCTATGCCTCCTCCATTCTGCTCATTTATGAGTCGGCCGCCGCCGTTAATCCGGCCGACGGTTGTCCCGGTGGCGGCGGCGGCACCATTTCCCCCTCTTCTCAGGCCGTCTTGACCAATGGTCAGTTGCCAGTCGTGTCCGGTGATCTTACGTCCACTCCTGACTCTGGTACAGCACCGGTGGTACCGGTGCTGCGATCTCTGACTGCTGCTGATCAGAGGGTGCTGAGGATAGCACCGAGTCCCGGCTACGCCGCACCACCGCACACCGATGCCCGGATGATCGATTTTGCGCATACATTTGCGGCCAATGGACAGCCAGATGCCAACTATCGTGCCGGTTTGAAGTCCCTGCTGAACTATTTGGAGCGTGTGCAGGCTGCCCTGGTAGTCTGATGTATGTTTGTTTTGTAGTATATATAGTGTCTTATTATTTATATACCTATATATCTATCTATTTATGTATATGTTCTCTCTCTTGTCTATTTATGCATATGTTCTCTCTCTCTATGGTTGTCTAATTTGTATCTGTGGGTGGAGAAAGCTAAATGTTACTGACCCTTGTGGAAACAAACTTGACTGCGTGCCTCTTATGGAAGCAGTCAGTTTTTTATGCTGGACCCGAAATTACCTTTCATTAGATTTGGCTTATCCACCTCCCTCCCCCCCGATTTTTTGGTGCCCAATTGCTAGGCAAATGTTCAAAAAATTTCCGGCTTCGCGGGAGATTGTTACCTACAAATGTCTTTTTTAGCCTAAATCCAGGCATTTTTGAGAATTTTTAGCATTTGCCCATATGCCAAAATACCAAGTTTTTGGCTCACTTTTCCAAAACACATCTCCAGGTTCGGGGCCCGTTCCCTGGATGCCCTCCCCCACGGCAAAAATCCCAACAAAATACCCTGCTTGGGAGTGGTAATAAATTTTTAAGAATTCTACTTTTTTGATCAAACTAAAACAGTAGAAGTTCATATGGACAAAAACAATTGATCTGGAAGAACACAGCTACGAGTGCAACATGTGCGCAATCAATTAATAGCCAACCATATAACAGTTGTGCACCGTGATAGCATATACCGATCGTCGTATGTTATGCCCGACTGGCCTGACTGTGGGGTTTATCAGAGGCTTAGGTTACTTGCTATTGAAAGTAACCACCCGTTTTTGATAATGTCGTTTCGTCCCCTGACGGTCAAATCTCGTCCTCCAGTACCAACATGGCTTTTTCCGGGGCGGGGGGTGGGGGTGGGGCGGAGGGGGCCCTCCAGAAATCGGGCCCTCCCAGACTTGGGTCGCCTCCCCCCAGAATCGCTCCCTCCAGGATTCGGGCCTTCCCCCCCCAGAACTCTAAAGTGCCCGGAAAAATAGGATTTTGAGGTTAAATTTTGAAAAATTTTCCGGCGTCGCCGGATTTTTAGGCATTTTTTATCTATTTTAATCTTAATTTAAGTTAAAAGTAGTTAATTTTTTTAACTCAGCAGCAAAAATGTCTATTTTATGAGCATTTTTCGAAAAATTTTCGCCCCCCCCAGAAATTTTTGCCTGGGAAAAAGCCAGACAACCAGTATCAACTCCAGTAAATAATAATTCTAGATCCTCCGTCTGTGTTTCCCTATTGTGGTGGTCAGACATGTGCAGGAGGGGAAGTTCTGGGGGGGGTGAAGGGCGGCCGAAGGCCGCCGAAAAACCGGATTTTTCCGGTTTTTTACCGGAAAAATCCGGATTCTGGGGGGGGGGGTGAGGGACCCCTCTGGGGGGGTGAGCTCAGGTCTGGGGGGGGGTGAAAACCCCCCCCCCCAAGCACACGTATGGTGGTGGTAACCTACTATTATTATGCTGTCTGTATTATAGTTTTAATTTTAATATATTATTATGAATTTTTGTTGTTTTTGGTGATTGCTGAAGAATTCTTCTGTTCTACGTATTGAGGGTGGTGTGGTGACTGTGGTATGTCTTTTGCCTTGCTGGCTTATTTGCAGATGGTTTGGCTGCCCTTTCTTTAGGTTTAAGTTATACTTATGCCGCTTCTGAAATTGAAAGCTGTGACCTAAAGTGGATAAATTTAATGATGGTAAAATTTACTGAACGAATGCCGTGCTTATTGCAAAAAATTATGGAATTGAGCTGAACAAACATTCGAAGTTCTACTCGCTCAAAGTTGAATTTTAGCTTCTAGATTACCTAAATTGGATGAATGGTAATCTAAACAAAGAGCATTTACGCACAAACTTATGGTATCTCTAAATAAATAAAAATAAAGTTAATATGATACTAAGGGTCCCTGCCTGATACATTTATAGCAATGTTCACAAAAAATCACCCCGAAAACTCGTAAAAATCACCCACCTAGACGGCCAACTACAAGCCGCAGCCGGAATATTTTTTCCGTGGTAATATAGCCACAAGACCCAACCTTAACATATGTAAGTTTGGCTGCCGAGGCCCAACTCCTCCGACTAGGATGCCCAAAATAGTCGACCCACCCAAAATCCGACTTTTGGACAACTCCTGACCAAAATTGAAATTTTTGCTGATGGTCACTCACTATGGACATTGCGCAGCTACCCCATATTATACATGTGAAATGTCCTAATTCTAAGCTATCCAACCATGTATTGGATTTCCTGAAGCTACCTAAAACCTAATGCCAAGTTTGAATTCTACGCACCGAAAAACCTATATAGGCGAGTTTGTGGGCTGCTGGGACCTTGAAATAAAGTTTGTGATCAGTCACGTGACCCCGACCCAGTTTACGTGACCCTGGGCCAAGTCACGTGACCATTCCAGATGCGAAATTACTCCACCAAATTGTTTGTCCTGTGGATTCCTAGCTTCCTCATATCAATAACTAATGTCAACCATATTGGCCTGGGTACTGACTTTGGTCCCGGGGGCCGAGAACCAAAATTCTAAGTTCAGCCTGCGCAAAAGAGTTTTGGGTCCAAATTTTTTTACATAATAACACTATGGAGTGGACTGTGCTCTATTTATGCATGAAAAGAAAAATTTCCTAGCTATATCCTGAGATCAGATCCGGTGGTGATTTTTTGTGAACAAGCGATTTTTTGTGAATTCGTTCACAAAAAAATCACAAAAATTTTTTATTACTCACGCTACACAAGGGCTGCCGGCATTAAATTTGCACCATATGTAGAGGGGGTCACTACCGTTCCATGCGCACCAAAAGTTTTTCGATCGGACTTCATTTGCGAAATTGCCAGCAAAAATTCGATTTTTGATTTTTTTGTGAACATTGCTATAAATAGCCGTAAGCCGTAGTATAACTTCTGCTGGTCTTTAAGGAGCAGTTCATTTTGTTAGGAGTTACGTTATCCTGGAATGCATAATGTTGCCAATGAGAAGTATACGTATGCGTTTGTGCGGTACAAGTGATGAAAATAATACTTTGCCGAATGGCAATTTTAACATTACTACTTGCATCGCACGGAATGTGTAAGATAACACCCTTTATGCAGTGCCTGCCTGCCATTTTTGCCTTTTTAATAGTTGGTCAGTGTTGGGATTTTCTCAAATGAACAGTAGCTGAAGCACAATTCTGTGCTGGTCTTCTTTCACTTGGTACATTTCTGGGTGATTTCCTACTTCCGAAAACATTCTCTGCAATTTCTAAACTTATGGTTGTATGGTTGTTCCCCATATTAAATTTACTTTTGTTCGCTTTAAGTCTGTTTTATCCGACTGGGGTATCTTTTTTGGAAAATGAGCAAATACGTTTGAACTGAAAAAGGCTGCGCGATATTAAGTTAAGTTTTGAGCCTTTTCAAGAAAGGATAGTGTAGAGTTTAAATTAACTTAATTATCCTTTTCATGAAAGCTAAAAGTGGGAAACTCAAGCTTGAGTGCAGCCAAAACTAGTTAAAACACTCAGTAAATTTTAACTCTACTCTACCCTTTCGTGAAAAGCTTAAAGTTAAAGCTCAATGTCAACTCCGTCAGTGGAAACGGTTTTTCTTATGCTTGTTTATTCCATATCATTGCTGTGTTATTGTCTTAATTGCTGCTTGACGGTTTAAGGTGTATATTTTTATGCAAGGGCCTTGGATGTGGTACTATGTCATGACACATGAGCATTCGCATTTTTTAATTTGTTGACAATTTTGTTAGCGGAATTTCAGAATAAACAGGAGTAAAACCCAAAGATAATTCCATGAAGAGCTTGCATTTTCGGTTTTGTTTCACGGTTTTTCATTATTATTTCTATACTTGACTGGTTTTATATTTTATTGGTGCATTCGCAGTACGGATTTAATAAAGCTACGGTGTTATGTAGGATAGGGCCATTATGGATTTTCATGAAAATTTAACGTTGAGTAGAGATAGAGTAGAGAGAATAGAGCCTCCTCCGTTGGCAGGAGGAGTCAACTTCTAGTGGTCGGAAAGAGGTATGTAGAATTTCAAAGGGCAAATTTACGTGAGTAGAACGCTAGAAAAGTAGTCCTAACAGCAGAGTTGGCCGCGGGTACCCGCGGGGCGGGCCGAAATTTACTACACGTTGTGGGCCGATTTTCACAGTGACAGTATAACTTTTTAAGCTTAAATTTAAAAGCTTGATATAATAATTTGAACTTTGAAATCAGAAAACCTAAACTGAATCGGATCTTCTCTTGACTACCACCACTCAAAATTCTTAAAACTTGACCATTTGAGCTAACATTTGCAATGCGCATGTTTTCGATTCGGGGAACCAAGGAAAACTGAAACATTTTTCTCTTCAATTTTGCTGACAAGTTGTATACAGAGGTTTTCTGGGTCGCAGAACACGAATATAATGTCGGTTTTTTGATTCAGCTTTCTGCTAGCTCAGTATAAGCCTATATCTTAAGCTTATAACCTTAGCTTAGATTGAACTAACAAAGTTTGACACGAAAAACGGACTTCAGGTTCGAGTTCTACAACCCAGAAAGGATCCTTCTGCATGCAACTATTCAGCAAAATCTAAGACAAAACATTTTTCGGTCCCCCTTGGTCCCATCTTACGAAGCGAAAAACTCGAATTTCGCGAAATCAAAAAATTTTGCGATATTTGAACTCAGCATGGTCGAAAACATACCCATACCAAATTTCACCTCTTGGTCAAATTTAAAAATTTTAGCACTGGGGGGTGGGGGTGATCTGGGAAAAACCCCCATAGATTCTAGCGGGTTACATTAGACAAATAAATGAATGACATTTTCATTAAATTTGACTAAGAAGAATTTGACTCTGAAAATGCACTCATTTTGAGTTACGCGGCCAAAAATGGTCAAAAATGGCCACTAACGGACAAAACGGCCATTTGAAGGTATTTTCCGCTTATATCTCAAGGTACAGTCAACTTGCTTACCTGAACTTTTGCATGTATGGTGGCACCCAATGTGGGAAGACCCTCCAAACACCTGGGTACCATAGTGCTGCGCTATTTACAATTACTCGATACGGTGATGCTGCAAATGGTCAAAATTAAAAGTAACGGAAACCCCCAATATAGGTATCATTCAAAAGCTCTCGTTACGTAGATAAAACGTTGTAATAAGGCCAAAGCGTCAAAGTGTAGCAGAAGTGAGTTACGGGGCCACAAAAATACCAAAAATGTCCAAAATCGGTAAAAATGGGTCGAAATTGCAAGTTTTTGGATCGACCTCGCACCGGTATCAATTGAAAGGTGTCAACGAGTTAATATATAAAAAGTTGTAATAGAAACAAGGTTTGAAAATGCACGGAATTGTGTTTTGACCCGGTGTTTGCTATAAAAGTAGTGTACTCGATATGCGTTGATGCAGCAAAATGGGTCTAAAACGAAAAATTGCTGGATCCTGGCGGTCATTATTGTATTGGAATGAAACAAAGCGACTTGCAGAGGAACCTATTTTAGAAATTAATGTCTAACAAAGCTTCAGGAAATAAAGTTCTGGCTTAAACAGAAAATGCAAGTGGGCAACACACTCTCGCAGTCGCTAGTTATTATTATTATTCTTATTCTTATTATTATTATTTTGTATTGTTTATTTATTCATCTAGAAGTGACCCACATTCAGCTGGGCGATCTGACCACCGGGTTCTGCTGTCCGTCAATCCTGGATGTCAAGATTGGTGCTCAGACGTGGGATCCGGACGCGGGGCCCGAAAAGATTGCTCACGAAAAGTCCAAGTATCCTCCGGGTCAGACGCTGGGCTTTCGACTCTCTGGCATGAAGGTATAATGAATCTGACATAAGGTTTTTATGGGCGCAGGGTAGAGTTTTTGGAACATGGTTAGGAATAAGTTTGTTTGAAAATTTAGGGTAGAAATGGTCAGCAGACTTGGAAATTGTTGGGCTCTGTGGAGGAGAGGTTGGAACTCTTACCAATAATTAAACTATCGTATTATGTTTCTTTTGTTATTTAATTTTATTTGATTTAATTTATTTGATTTGCAAACAAAGGCTGAAAATGGTTTAGTTATACGGTAGAAATTCTGTCTGAACTGGATAGCTGAGACCAAGAATGTGTGATTTAGCAGAGGCTAACATTTTGGTTTGTTTTGTTTTGCCTAATGCAGTTTTGATATGTTTGTAGGAGCCTATGAATTTCGTAATTTTTTTGGTTAATTTCAGCTTTTTCTCTGGCACCCTCCTAAACATGCCTAGCATTTTACAGTGAAACGACAGACTTGCCAAGTCAATTTATCGCTTGTGTGGAGCTGGGGAATGGGAATTGTATTCCATTCTACTCGATTCTTTTTGTTGCTGTTGTTGTAGTTGTTGTTTTTTATATTCAGGTCTTCGACGCTAAAAAGGAAACGTATATTGACCATGACAAAACGTGGGGACAAAAACTCAATGAGGACCAGGTTATGGATGGTATGTATGTGCTTTGATTAATAATCATTAATCCCCTAATTTAAATTAATGTTGCTGAAATGTTGGTATTCTACAGGAACCCATGGCATTATTCTTTGCCGGGCTTGCTTTTTGTTTTGGGTAGAAGTATTAGCACCTTTGCCCTTTTATATGGTTATTTTGGATTTCAAACTGTCGTCCAACCAAAAATTGTTTTACATTATGCGGAAAAAAATTGCCCAGGGGCAGTCACAGGACTGCTGTCATGCACAATTGAGCAACATCATCTACGATCTACGTAGGATGAATGTAAGATGACGCTGATAATGCTGGTACCTAAAGCAAAATTAAGGTAAAGATAATCCCCGGAGGATTCCTCTGCTTCGAGCAGAATGCAGGGTGCATGAATTTATCACAGCCATGAGTTATAACTAAAAAAGTGTTCAAAAATTAAGTTAAACCACGAAGATATAAACGATTTTAGACCTAAAAGATTTTTATTTTGACCAAAGATCCTTAAAACTTGCTTTTTTGGGCATGCTATAATGAGTGGGGGTACGCCCCCCATGTAAAAAAGCCCAATACTCACTCGCTTTCAAATATTTGTTGTTTGTTTTTTAATTGCTGCACATCACAAGCTGATGATCATCACCCAAAGGAGCAAAGTATTAGCCAGGAAACTGGCCCCTTAAGGTTGTACAAAAAACTCAACCAAGTTGCCAGAAGGAGTCTCAAACCTGGTCGACATCACGACGAATGATGTCTCCTCCTTTTTAAGAAACATGCTCCGTCGTCCTCTGCTTTGCCGGAGGATAGCCCGATGAGCAGCACTCAGCTCATGTCTTCAATGCAAAAACAAGAGCAGTAACAGCTTTTGCACCAAAGTGAGACAAACTCCAAATGTGCTGTGCAATTGTATGACCTAATACTGGTGTAGTCACAGCGATTGAGTTAGCGCTGCTGTCCTCCCAGCCCTTCCTCAGAATCAGCATGGCAGCGTCATCAAAGTCACGTTCCAAACTATAGAAGGCAAGTATTAAATTGAACTTCTCAACTATAAGTACATACAGGTTGCCTTCTGTTTTCAGCTCTGCTATCCTTCTTTCGCCTTGGCTGTGCCGGCAGTCCGCAGTATGCCTGTCGTGTGGCCAAATCGCTCCGGGAGCGCCTGTTGGCCATCAGTGACTGGTTCGACTCTCAGCGAACCTTCTGCTTCTATGCCTCCTCCATTCTGCTCATCTATGAGTCGGCCGCCGTTAATCCGGCCGACGGCTGTCCCGGTGGCGGCGGCGGCACCATTTCCCCCTCTTCTCAGGGCGCCTTGACCAATGGTCAGTTGCCAGTCGTGTCCGGTGATCGTACGTCCACTCCTGACTCTGGCACAGCACCGGTGGTACCGGTGCTGCGATCTCTGACTGCTGCTGATCAGAGGGTGCTGAGGATAGCACCGAGTCCCGGCTACGCCGCACCGCCGCACACCGATGCACGGATGATCGATTTTGCGCATACTTTTGCGGCCAATGGACAGCCGGATGCCAACTATCGTGCTGGTTTGAAGTCCCTGCTGAACTATTTGGAGCGTGTGCAGGCTGCCCTGGTAGTCTGATGTATGTTTGTTTTGTAGTATATATAGTGTCTTATTATTTATATACCTAAATATCTATCTATTTATGTATATGTTCTCTCTCTCTATGGTTGTCTAATTTGTACCTGTGAGTGGAGAAAGCTAAATGTTACTGACCCTTGTGGAAACAAACTTGACTGCGTGCCTCTTATGCAAGCAGTCAGTTTTTATGCTGGACCCGAAATTACCTTTCCACCGAAATCGCCCCTAGATTTGGCTTCCCTTCTCCCCCCCCCGAGTTTTTTGGGAGCCCAGATTGGTAGGCAAATCTTTAAAAAATTTCCGGCGTCGCGGGAGATTGTTACGTACAAATGTCTTTTTTAGCCTAAATCCAGGCATTTTTGAGAATTTTTAGCATTTGCCCATATGCCAAAATACCAAGTTTTTGGCTCACTTTTCCAAAACACATCTCCAGGTTCGGGGCCCGTTCCCTGGATGCCCTCCCCCACGGCAAAAATCCCAACAAAATTTTCCTGTTTGGGAGTGGTAATAAATTTTTAAGAATTCTACTTTTTTGATCAAACTAAAACAGTAGAAGTTTATATGGACAAAAATAATTGATCTGGGAGAATATTAAGCTACGAGTGCGACATGTGCGCAATCAATTAATAGCCAACCATATTACAGTTGTGCACCGTGATAGCATATACCGATCGTCGTATGTTATGCCCGACTGACCTGACTGTGGGGTTTATCAGAGGCTTAGGTTACTTGCTATTGAAAGTAACCACCCGTTTTTGATAATGTCGTTTCGTCCCCTGACGGTCAAATCTCGTCCTCCAGTACCAACATGGCTTTTTCCGGGGCGGGGGGTGGGGGTGGGGCGGAGGGGGCCCTCCAGAAATCGGGCCCTCCCAGACTTGGGTCGCCTCCCCCCAGAATTGCTCCCTCCAGGATTCGGGCCTTCCCCCCAGAACTCTAAAGTGTCCGGAAAAATAGGATTTTGAGGTTAAATTTTGAAAAATTTTCCGGCGTCGCCGGATTTTTAGGCATTTTTTTTATCTATTTTAATCTTAATTTAAGTTAAAAGTAGTTAATTTTTTTAACTCAGCAGCAAAAATGGCTTTTTTATGAGCATTTTTTGAAAAATTTTCGCCCCCCCCCTAGAAATTTTTGCCTGGGAAAAAGCCAGACAACCAGTATCAACTCCAGTAAATAATAATTCTGGATCCTCCGTCTGTGTTTCCCTATTGTGGTGGTAACCTCAGGCCTGTTGCGGTTCCTATTTTTCCTATTTTTTCCTATTTTTTCGAGGCATTCCTATTTATTCCTATTTTCAGCCGAAATTCCTATTTTTTCCTATTTTTCTGTTTGACCAGTGCAAATTTTTATTGGGTCTTGGCTATTTTTGTGAAACATAAGACAAATCTTTCTTTAAGTTTTGAATGACTGAATGAATGAATTTGTTCTTGGGAAAAATTTTTGCGCCTTCGGCGCAATTGCGTTTTCCTTGTTTTTAAAACTTCCTCATCTAACCTTTGCTTATAATATTAGTCCTTTAACTAATACTACCTACCTTGGTACATTCTTCGGGCTACTTTACTCGTGTACACTTTATGTAATACACAACCGATGCCACAACATTTTCCGGTTTTAAAAATTCTTAGTTCTAAACGACTGAACACGGATTAATTTCCCCAATATTTGGTATTTGGTAATTTGGCCTGTAAGCATACAATTATTTCATAATTTGAATATGCGGTGCTCGTTGCACACCCACGCTAGCTTTACTCATATGTTAACCATGGGTGTTTGTGTTTTATGTAGTTCTATCATGTTTAGTAAATGTTGGATTCCAACCCAAAGATAACTAAGTGGGAATACAAAGGTCTATAGTTGGTTTGGGGGCTTGGCTTCCAGCAAGAATTAGACACTTTTGTGAAACATAGCCATTAGAAATTTTTCTTAGCACTTTGACTGATCTATTTCAGTAATTTTTTCTATCACTAGAAAGAGTGCTCACAAACCCAAAATTTTTTCATTTCAGAAACACAGTGTGTCATTGCACACTTTTTGTGCCGGCCAGAAATCGGCGATTTTTCATAACTTCAAGGTTTGAACCGGTTTTTAAACCTATTTTAAACCTAAACAATGCAGTCAGAAAAATTAAGCAATTTCTACTTTTACTTTCTTTTAATTTTTCAAAAAGTTTCTTCCGGTATTTGCTTCCGGTGTCCATCCCTGATTAAACCAAATTCAACTCAACCAGTTTTAATAACATCTCCCCAGATTTGCGATTGGCCGGGTGGCAGGGGTATATCCAGGATTGTGAAAAGGAGAGGGTCCGGACCTAATTTTTCCCGAAAATGACCAAATATTGACCAAAAATAGCTAAAATTTTTTACAATATTCGGAAAAGGGGGGTTACGGCACAGGTGGACAAGGGGGGGAATTCCCCCCCCCCCTCGGCGAGGTCGTCCACAAGGGGTCGCAAAATTGCTCCCACAAGGGGTAAGAAAATTGGCCACAAGGGGTAAGAAAATTGCCCAAAAAAATAGGTTTTACAACTAAAATTTCCAAAAATTTCCGGCTGCGCTGGAATTTTTCACTTAAAATCACTATTTTTTGCGAAAAAATGTCCGAAAACGCGTTTTTGCTAAAACATATAGCCATGGGGTGAAAAAAACCCACCCCCTTTTTGGGGGGAAAAACCCACCCGCCTCCTGGGTCATGGGTTGGAGATATGAGCTCCAAAACATAGCAGCAGGAAGCGCGACTCTTTCTAACCTATGTATGCAAAGATCAAGTCATTTGGTTCACTCCTGCTTATTTTATGACATTTTGAAAATGACAACTACTTTTTGGTTCAACCATCCAAAAATTTACCAAACGTTTGGACCGATGTAACTTTTGACTGGGTTGGGTTAGAAAAGTTTTGCAAATATCTGCAATGATGGCAACTCTTCCTCTTTGCACACAGCCAAAATTAGACCGATCCGCTGTACCGTTGGTCTGGCACATTGCCAAACGTGGCGGGGAAAAAACCCACTTTGGGGGGAAAAACCCACCCAATTTTTTTTTGAAAAAATTTTTAACAACTCAACACGGAAACAATTAGAGGCTATATCACGCTACTATCGAGCACGCTGCGTCATCCTATGCGGTCAGATTGGATTCGGACAATTTTGCTTACCTGGCTAGCTAGTGCTAAAAACCTTAAAAGTGCCATTTCGCTGCTGGAGGACCCAACACAGGTACAATTGTGGATTTTAACAGTCAATTCTACGTAAAAAACCATTCTCTACACGATAGAATAATAAGTTTTATCAAATTACATCATTTTTAGCATTTTTCAAAAATTGCCCTATGTTTATGTGTTAAACTTTATGAAACCTGGCCAGTTGATGCAGCATTTTCAACGGCACCTTAGATCTCAAAAAAAGCTACTTAGATCGGGTTTTTTGGTTCATACTAACTAAAAAGGGTTGAATTTTACACTGGAAGTGTCAGAATTGCGACAGAACAATTTTTAAGACCTGTGAGGGGTGGGTTTATTTTCCCCCCATTTGGGTTTTCCCCCCATTGGGTTTTTCCCCCGCTACTTTTTGCATTATACCGCTCTAACGGTACAACCTACAGAGGTGCAAATAGGCTTAAAAGAAAGTTCTAAGTACGCCAAGTACGATGGCATATAATGTTCTCAGATAGCCCTTATAATAAAAAAGTTCCAGCCAAAATCCGAAAATGTGGGTTTCCCCCCATGGCTATAGCTGTTTTTTTGTTAAAAAATGGCAAAAATCGTTTAAAAATTGCCTTCAAAAGTCCCCCTAAGAAATATTGCTCTCATTCATTTAAAGGCAATTGTAATTGCTCTTTTTGACGAAAACAATAAATTAAGCCTTTGTTTTAAACCTGGGAATTCCTATTTTTTCCTATTTTTTGACGAAAATGTTCCTATTTATTCCTATTTTTTGATAGTAAAATTCCTATTTTTATTCCTATTTTTTGGAAAGCCCCGCGCAACAGGCCTGTAACCTATTATTATTATTATGCCGTCTGTATTATAGTTTTAATTTTAATATATTATTATGAATTTTTGTTGTTTATGGTGATTGCTGGAGGATTCTTCTGTTCTACGTATTGAGGGTGGTGACTGCGGGATGTCTTTTGGTTTGCTGGCTTATTTGCAGATGGTTTGGCTGTCCTTTCTTTAGGTTTAAGTTATACGTATGCCGATTCTGAAATTAAAGGCTGTGACATAAAGTGGATAAATTTAATAATGGTAGAAGTTACTGAACGAATGACCTGCTTATTGCAAAAAATTAGGAACAAATCTGAAGAAATAATCGAAGTTCTCAATTCGGTCCCGGGGGCCGAGAACCAAAATTCTAAGTTCAGCCTGCGCAAAAAATTTTTGGGTCCGAATTTTTTTACATAATAACACTATGGGACTATGCTCTATTTATGCATGAAAAGAAAAATTTCCTAGCTATATCCTGAGATCAGATCCGGTGATGATTTCTTTGTGAACAAATGATTGTTTGTGAATTCGTTCGCAAAAAGATCACAAAAATTTGTTATTACTCACGCTACGCCAGGCCTACCGGCATGAAATTTGCACCATATGTAGAGGGGGTCACTACCGTTCCATACGTACCAAAAGTTTTTCGATCGGACTTCATTTACGAAATTGCCAGCAAAAATTCGATTTTTGATTTTTTGTGAACATTGCTATAAATAGCCTTAAGCCGCAGTATAACTTCTGCTGGTCTTTAAGGATCAGTTCATTTGGTTAGGACTTACGTTATCCTGGAATGCATAATGTTGCCAATGAGAAGTTAATTATGTGTTTGTGCGGTACAAGTGATGCTAAAATAACACTTTGCCGAATGGCAACTTTAACATTACTACTGGCATCGCACGGAATGTATAAGATAACACCCTTTATGCAGTGCCTGCCTGCCATTTTTGCCTTTTTAATAATTGGTCAGTGTTGGAATTTTCTCAAATGACTGGGTGATTTCCTACTTCCGAAAGCATTCTCTGCAATTTCTAAACTTATGGTTGTAAGGTTGTTCCCCATATTAAATTATTTTACTTTTGTTTCCGTTAAGTCTGTTTTATCCAACTGGGGTTTCGTTTTTGGAAAATGAGCAAATACGTTTGAACTGAAAAAAGGTTGCGCGATATTAAGTTAAGTTCGAGCCTTTTCAAGAAAGGATAGTGTAGAGTTTAATTTAACTTAATTATCCTTTTCATGAAAGCTAAAAGAGGGAAACTCAAGCTTGAGTGCAGCCAAAACTAGTTAAAACACTCAGTAAATTTTAACTCTACTCTACCCTTTCGTGAAAAGCTTAAAGTTAAAGCTCAATGTCAACTCCGTCAGTGGAAACGGTTTTTCTTATGCTTGTTTATTCCATATCATTGCTGTGTTATTGTCTTAATTGCTGCTTGACGGTTTAAGGTGTATATTTTTTATGCAAGGGCCCTGGATGTGGTAATATGTCATGACACATGAGCATTCGCATTTTTTTAATTTGTTGACAATTTTGTTAGCGGAATTTCAGAATAAACAGAGTAAAACCCAAAGATAATTCCATGAAGAGCTTGCATTTTCGGTTTTGTTTCACGGTTTTTCATTATTATTTCTATACTTGACTGGTTTTATATTTTATTGGTGCATTCTCAGTACGGATTTAATAAAGCTACTTGGGTAGGTGTTATGTACTATGTAGGATAGGGCTATTATGGATTTTCATGAAAAATTTAACGTTGAGTAGAGATAGAGTAGAGAGAACAGAGCCTCCTCCGTTGGCTGGAGGAGTCAACTTCTAGTGGTCGAAAAGAGGTATGTAGAATTTTACAGGGCAAATTTACGTGAGCAGAACGCTAGAAAAGTAGTCCTAACAGCAGAGTTGGCCGCGGGTACCCGCGGGGCGGGTCGAAATTTACTACCCGCTGTGGGTCACAGTGTTTCACAGTGACAGTATAACTTTTAAGCTTAAATTTAAATGCTTGATATAATAATTTGAACTTTGAAATCAGAAAACCTAAACTGAATCGGATCTTCTCTTGATTAGCACCACTCAAAATTCTTAAAACTTGACCATTTGAGCTAACATTTGCAATGCGCATGTTTTCGATTTGGGGAACCAAGGAAAACTGAAACATTTTTCTCTTCAATTTTGCTGACAAGTTGTATACAGAGGTTTTCTGGGTCGCAGAACACGAATATCTAACAAAGTTTGTCACGAAAAACTGACTTCAGGTTCGAGTTCTACAACCCAGAAAGGATCCTTCTGCATGCAACTATTCAGCAAAATCTAAGACAAAACATTTTCGGTTCCCCTTGGTCCCATCTTACGAATCGAAAAACTCAAATTTCGCGAAATCAAAAAATTTTGCGATATTTGAACTCAGCATGGTCGAAAACATACCCATACCAAATTTCACCTCTTGGTCAAGTTAAGACAAGTAACCCCTAAAAGGGCCAATATTTCGCCAGAAGAGAGTTAATTTCAGCCGGATGTTTTGGTCGATAGTTTTGTTCAAAATGTTTGTTTTGTAAAGTGCAACGACATTTGTAATTTGTATAAACATAATTGTCGTTAAAACTACCTATACTAATAGTAGTGACCATAGATTAACGCAGGGGCGTAAGGCCGGGTGTTCAACCTCCCGGCCCGGGCAAGGTACAAGCCCTATCGCCATCAGGAGCGAGGGGTAGGAATAATTGGCCAAGGAATAAGCAGAAATGGTCGGAAAAATAGGTTTTAGCCCAGAAATGTCAAAAAGTTTTTGGCTTTGCCGGAATTGTTCACTAAAACGTCGTAGTTTTTCCAAAAAATTAATCAAGCTTGAATTTTTTCGAAAAATTGACAATTTTGTTTCAAATTTATAAATGACGCAGTACTATCGGTGATCTCATTTGCATAATTTGCAGGTGGAAAATTGTTTGATTTTGATTTCTAGTCAGAGGGGGCAAGGTAGAAATTTTGTTCAGCACAAATAAATATTCGGTATTGCCCCTACATAAAAGCTAAACTTGCTAAAAGCTCAAAATTTTTAATTCGAATAAGTAACTATTATTCCCCCAAATTATTTTACTCATTAACACGTTTTGACCATGGTTCCCCCTGCAGTAAAAAAAGTGAGCAGCTAGATTTACACACTAAGCATAAGCTGTCTACCTGACAGAAGAAAATTTTCAGTTCAAAAATGGGTCCACCCATTACAAGTATTTCGCCTTCGGCGAAATAAAAATTTTAGCACTGGGGGGTGGGGGTGATCTGGAAAAAAACCCCATAGATTCTAGCGGGTTACATTAGACAAATAAATGAATGACATTTTCATTAAATTTGACTAAGAAGATTAGGCATTTCTGTAAAAAGTGCGGGAGTCTCTTGATCGCAAAATATTCACAGTAATTCCGACAACTAAAAGCTTTCCTATAAACAAGTAAAACATCAACTTTATATAAAGATACAAGATAATAGACGAAAGAAAGAAACTTGTCACTACAGCACCACAGACCCGAAAAATTCGGGCCTGAGGTGGGGATCGAACCCACAACCTTCGGTTAACAAGACCGACGCTCTATCGATTGAGCCACCCAGGCACAATCGAACCAAGCTTAAGTTTGAATTCGTTCCCAAACTGTAGTGACACGTTTTTGAATAGGCATACAGCCCTGCCAAAGACACATACCCCGCGAGACAAGCTCAAACTGACAGGTGGTGCACGATGGCTGTAGAAAGATACAAGATAATAGACGAAAGAAAGAAAGTTGTCACTACAGCACCACAGACCCGAAAAATTCTGGCCTGAGGTGGGGATCGAACCCACAACCTTCGGTTAACTAGACCGACACTCTGCCGATTGAGCAACCCAGGCACAATCGAACCAAGCTTAAGTTTGAATTCGTTCCCAAACTGTAGTGACACGTTTTTGAATAGGCATACAGCCCTGCCAAAGACACTTTAAACTTTAAATAGTATCCATAACATTAAACAATGTTTAATATTGTGCGGACCTTTGCGGGCAGAAAATTATATATGCGGGCCGTAAATTTGAATGCGGGCTGCGGGGCGGGTGTGGGCCGCAAATTTCGGCCCGCGTCCAACTCTGCCTAACATAGTGCCTCTTAGAAGAGTACTTGTGAATCAGATAACAATTAAGAATTCAAACTTAAAGTGAAATGAAATGAAAGTGAAATTTTGCTAAGTTATTTTGTGCGTATCACAGAATGCACTTTTGTAAATGTTTAAATTAGTTTTAACGAATTTTTAAAATTTTCTATTCTAAAATTCCAACTGATGATTGAACGAAGGCGGGCACTTTCGTTCGTTCAGACGTGAACGATAAAGCTCCGAATGAAAACTTTAACCAGCTTAAGTATTTGAAGCTTAACCTCATTAAAGAAAAGGATAGAGCCCATTCGGATGTAGCCGAAACACACGGAACTTAGCTAGGGTATATCTTCTCAAAAAAATTGGAAAATGGAAGGTGGTATTGTCAGGACGCCAAATGGGAGCAACATTTTATAGAGTAAATTAAATTAGCAGGAGTAGCAAAGAGTTTGAAGGTTGAGTTCTTATTTTCTTAATTTTAAGCTATATACTTCTTAACTATATCTGAAGCGAAAGTCGATCAAAGTTCAAGTAACGAACCGTCTGTAAAAGTAACCTGTTTAGGAATTTTTGTATAATCTTAATGTAAGTAGCTGTATATTTCCTCGTTAAATATAACTTTAATATATATGTTCCTCTTCCCAATTTGGCTTTCAAGTTTTAAATATTTTAACTGCATTTAAATTTTTCGGAAACTATTTGATTCTTTAGGGCACTGTAGTCTTGTCAAAGAAATAAATTTTATCTCCAGTATGCCTCCATTCTCAGAACGTATTGCTGAAACGTTTTGATGTTTTCAAGATTCTGTACAAAAGGTGCTGCCTGTCTTTAACAAATACCCAGTAAAATCGCGCCGTTCATTGTCGAAACAGTTTGCTCGACCAGACTAAAGACAGGTTTTAAGGTGCATTCATAGTTCCTGTCGCAAGTAGATGCGCGTCGACGCGCGTATGTAAGCGTCTGCACGCGTTCGTGAACATGAATTTGTTACAACTAATTTTAAACGGCTAAAATGGCATGTTACAATCTGAGGCGTCCACGCGCGTCTACGCACGTCGACGCGCGCCACCATGCGTTCGCAACTATGAATACACCTTTAAGGTATGCTGTGTATATTGTAACAGCATTTATAATGAAGCAAATTCAACAACGAAAGCTAAAAACTGTAGAATTCAAAGTAAACAAAAAGTTTAACCCAATTGTTTACTATCACTTTATTCCAAGTGTTTTGCAGTACTGCTTTGTCATTTTGATTGTATAACCCGTACAGGCCTGCATGACCTGGCCTGCATCAAATGTTAAATAATGTTGAACTTGTAAAGTACAAATTTTGTACTTGGAAACGGAAGCTAGAATCCCAAGCGGAACCGGTACCCTAGAACCGGAACCGGTCTTGAAAATTGGAAGCGGTCCCAACTCTACCCAGATTCACTAAAGTTTGTAGGGAGATTCGCAAAAAAGTCACAACTTTTCTAATTTCCTATGTGTAACACATGAAATTTCAAATTTGAGGTGAAATTATGCAATAACCGTAAGACTTACGACATTAATTTAAATAGTTCTTTAAAATATACCGCTTGGACAATAAAATCTCTGAATAAAAATAAATAAAAATTAGCAAGATCGGAGGCCGTCGAAAAAATGACCCCAAAAATGGACCCCCGTGATTGTAGAATGTCTCCTAATTGACGAATGCAAAGACGGAATTGTCCGGGGATTTTACCTATCATTTTGTCTTTTTTAAACTTTAGGCTACAAATTTCGGAACTTAGAGTAAAGTATATTCTAAATTCTAAGCTTTTGCATAAGCAAACGTATAAGGAAGTATATATTTGCGCCAGCAGTAGTAGGTAAGTGCTACTAACGACGGCTAAGGTGTGCGTCTCCCAGAGTAGAGCGTTTTACAGTAAACCTCAATTTTGTAAGGTGTGTGCCTACCATACATGTGCTTGGGGGAGGGGGGTTTCACCCTCCCAGACCTGGACCTCACCCTCACAGAGGGGTCCCTCCCCCCCAGAATCCGGATTTTTCCGGTTTTTTGGGCAAAAAACCGGAAAAATACAGATTCCCGGCGGCCATTGGCCGCCGGTTAACCCCACCCCCAAACTTCCCCTCCTGTACATGTCTGGTGCCTACCGGTGTAGAGCGTTTCTGTTATCTACGAAAAATTGTAAGGTGTGCGCCTAACGAGGTAGAGCATTTCTGTCAAGTGCGAAGAATTGGTGTGCCCCGACCGGAGTATCATCGTCTAGTACTAGCATAGTAGCTACTCAACTTGAAACTTCGGGCCTGAGGTGTGGAGTGAACCCGCAATCTTCGGTTAACTATACCGACGCTCTACTGGTTGATCCACTCAGCCACAATCGAACCAAGCTTAAGTTTGAATTCGAATTCGAACCTAAACTGCAGTGACATTTTAGAGGACACTTTTGCATCAGCTTGTGCACACATACAGTTACCGATACCTAACAAACGTACAAACGATCATACATAGCTTTTATGTTGGATATAAATTACAGCCCACAGCAATTATGAACAGTACACAATTCAGCCACTACAGTTCACTATCAAGATACTATGCAGTTTGAGTTTTTATGCTTTCTACCCAATCTAAGCTCAGACCCTTCGGATCGCCTTCCGCCTGAAGCCGGACGGGCCGGGGAGTTGGGATAGCCCACTTTAGGCCGCCCAGGGGCAAGATAGCGATAAAATTCGGCCTCAATGTCTTCATCGCTTGAGGAACTGGAACAGGTGCTGCAGGTATCCCAGTCTTTACTGCAGTGGGCCGGAGTAGTCCGTCCACTGCAGTACTGGGTTTCCTGGGACGCCCAGGCCACCCGTTTGACTGAGGGAGTGGCGCCCGGATCTTCGGTATCGCTGAGAATTCCGAAAGTCGTTTCCCGGATCTGTTTGACGGAAGTCGTGATCAGACTGCCGTTTTCGCAGGCTTTCTTGTAGGACTTTTCGCTGGAGGAGGAGTCAGTCCTTACCCGGACCTGGGCCTGGATTTCCAGCGGGGGTACCAGGTGTGGGGGGCTGGCCGGTTTTGGGGGTGACGGTCTTTTCGGGGGTACTCGGGTGACGATTGCCGGCTGAATCATCATCGAGCTAAGCTCTTTTGAACTGGTCTGCCCGGAGGACCGGGAACTGGCCGCACTGCCCGATGTTGAGCCAGGACTGCAGTCGGCCCGGTCCGGACCGGGCTCACTGGCCTGGACCAAATCGGGCAGTGACTGATGATGGGACTGCCGGGTGGCCCGGGAGGACTCCGGGTTGCGCCGCCGGCAGCCCGGGGTCAGGGTTGCCTTCTCTCTAAGCTCACGTGACATCACTTCTAGAACCGGTTCGTAGTCCGAGTCTGGGGGACTAGATTTGCCGGGTTCCTCGCTCCGGGCCGACCGACTGGGAGGTTGGATCATGCTGGCTGACATGGCGCCGCCTGGCTGGGCGTCGGAAGGGCGATCTCGCCTAGAGCGCTGTTTACGCTGACGTAGACGGAGCAGTTTTTTGGCAGCTTTACAGCAGTTGGCACCGCAGAACAGGGCATTCCGATAGGGTAGGTAGGGTCGCTTCAGTAGGGTCTGGTGGCAAACGGTGCAACAGAAGCACTGATCTGTGGCGTGCCACCGTTTGTCCTCGTGCGTCATATGGGCCTCGTTGACGCCGATAGTTTGACCGCAGGCGCAGCAGGGCTCAGCGAAGAGCTGATCGAAACACTGGAGACAGTAGGGTCGGCCGTCTCGCATGACGTAGCGCTGACCGCCGAGTTGGGTCTCGCACTCGTAGCAGGCGAAGTGCTCCATGTGCCAACTGCGACCCTCGGCCTCTGTGCACTCGTCGGATAAGACTATCTGAAATGAGAAAAGGAAATTGGGTTAGAAATAACATTTGGTAAAGCTTAGAAGAATGTTGCTTTGGCGTATGCGTTTTGTATAGATTTTGAGTTTTATATTCTCACTCTATGGCAGTCAACTATTCTTCTTCATTGGCAAAAGTTGGTGTCTGCGAAATGCTGTTTTGAAATATTTGGTTTCCCTTTCCCCACAGCTAACGTTTTACAGAATTGGCGCCGATCTTGTCACGATCCAGCTGAAACAGCTTTAAATTTTCCAATTTTAAATATATACAGATAATCGAGTGGTTTACCTCATCACAGGCAGAGCAACGCGGTTTCAACTGTTCCGCGTGATGTCGCCCGCAGTAGACATGTCCGTCCTTCCAGAAATAGATTAAATCGACCAACAGCTCTCGACAAATGTGGCAAACGAAACAGGCCGGGTGCCAGGCGGCTTGTTCGCCGGCCCGCGCCGCGAAAACCGCCAAATCTCCTGTGTAGACCGCATCAGCGCACTGAAATAAAAAATAACGATTTTTTCTGCTTCTTATTATTTATTTATTTATTTATTTATTTATTTTTTGGCAGCAAGCGATCAATCAATGGCCAAAACCTAGTGGATTATACATATATGAAATCAAATCAGACTGAGCTGCGGGTTTAGCTGGGAGACTATTGTACGATCCAAAAGTTTGAATAAATTTATATTTTTAATCTAGCAGTTAATAACATTACGTCTGGTCCCAAACGGGATTGTTGGCGCTATGCGCAAGCTGAATGAAAAAACGTCCTACAGGAAAAAGCCAAGGTTTATACTAACATGATTTATTTAATTTATACATTTATATTAATAAAGAATTGACAAATATATTTTATGTATTTTTGTTCTGTTTATTGTTTGTATTTACCTGAGAGCAGGAGACACCGTCCATGTCCACAGGGAGAACTCGGACCGTCCCTTTTCCCAGGGCGTCGCGTTTCCGCTGCTGAACGAACAGTCGCAGCTCTCGTCGCTCAAAATCGGTCAAGCTTCTACAGTACCTAAAATTAGATAAAACTGAAAATTAATCCAAACAAAATGTAGGAGTCACACGTTTGGTCTAAAGCATATCAGATATATAATAATAATAATAATAATAATAATAATAATAATAATAATAATAATAATAATAATAATAATAATAATAATAATATAACAACAAAATTCATATAGCATAGGTTCCTCACTACCATACAGCCTTCAACATAAAAGGTCAAAGCTTAACTTCGGTTTAAACGTTCATTTACCCTGTTATACTGAAGCGATTAAATAAACCTAATATGATATATTTATTCGAATAAATAAATATATCATATCATAAATATATCATAATATTCAATTAAAATTTAAATTAATAATTTAAGTTAAATCTAATTTAGCTAACCTAGCTTCTTGATCTTGAGGAGGCAGCTGAAGTAAAAGTTGGCGAACTCTCCATTTCTCTCCCACCGAACCGTACAAAGGCACTTTCTCTTCGGGCAAGGAACAAAAGTATCGGTGTACCTAAATAAAAATAATTTAAATTTAAATTCAAAATTAAAACATTCATACGTATGTACGTACGTAATTTTTAATCACTAAACAAATAACCGGAAGCTTAAATTTCCTACCATTTGTGTTTACAATTTTCCAATTATACTTGTCCGGGTTGGGCTAATTTTGAGTTTGGCTGGGGCTGGATTAGGCTCAGAAATTAGATCATTAATTATTAATTGGTGATGCGTGAGATGCTAACAGGTTGAACCAAAATTTCCCCAGAGACCCAAAAGATGGTCCTCCAAAGGGGCCAATTTTCTCCGGTAATAAACAACAACATTGTCACGCTCCCTCAAAAATATGGCCCCCATTCTCCCCACATAAAGATGCCCTTGACAGTTTGTGGGATGTCTAACTTTTGGAAAATTTTTAGCATTAAAAATAAATTTATTATCTGTGAAATTGTCTAATAGTAGTAGCGGCCGAAATTCAAATAGGACACGTATATATTACAATTTAATCAACGTGTGTAAGTAATATAGAGAAAGTGTCGCCTGGCAACAAGACATATCCTAAATTTTCAGAATTTTTCTTAATTTACAAAATTATACAAATAAGCCAAACCTTACAAAAACAACAATATCAGATCACTGTACGCCACACAACTAGAAATTTAATCCATTACAAACCAATGTGAAGTGTGCGTGCACCAACCATGCATTGCGTCAAATATATACTGGTTCAATTTCCGTCAAAATTTTGTTTTATCAAAATTTGGTTTAACACAAACTCGAGTTTAATACCTGAGCCGGTCTAAGACCGCGAGGGACCCAAGTATATTCCTCCAGGGCGCACCCGGAATCATCATCAGAGGTGGACAAACGATAATGTTTTGTGGATCCGTTTTCCGATGATCCCATTTTCAGCTTTTCAAGGGGCGATTGGAAACCCTTTCGCCAGCCACCTTCCCCGTCAATGGAGGACGAAATCGACTGACGACTAAGTCCTGAAAAATAATTATATAAGTAGGTAATTAATGATATATTAATATATGTTAGAATAATTAGGAGAGGAGATCGTGTAGGGCATTGCCTTGAGGAGCTGGCCCCTCCTCCACGGTTGTAGTCATCGTTCGAGGTGGCACTCCTGGCTCAAGGGCTGTGTATCCGGGGATGAGCACCGGCATCCTAGACCCTGACAAGGGTGGAGACTTCTCTGGGGGTCCTACCTTTACCTTTAAGGTTATTGCCGGATTTTGATTGATAAAACGGGTTAATTTTAACACAGGGTCCTTCAAAAATCGTTTCAGCGTGGTGTCAATGGGAGCACTTCTAGTAGGATAAAGCCGGTGGCTGTAGCGCCTTTTGGTGTCAACCACTTAGCATACAAAGACACAATTTTTGCCCCCAAACTCCATAAAGCAATCCAACATTTTCTTAGAAAAGCGGATGCCAGACATTTTCTATTCCTATTTATCTAGATTCTTTATCATAGGACTTATCTAAAGCATGTGCGTCCGTCCAGGAAAACTTTGCAAAAACCGTTCAATGTGTTAACAAATTTGCCAATGAAAAGTTATTCTGGAATTTTTATGACCTTCAGGTGCTGAAAAGCATTTTCGCATAAACTTCTTCTTTCTTTCTTCAGCAAAATGCTACCAGTACACGGCAACGTGTGCTGTTTTGGAAGCTCGTAAAGAATTAATGCACCAAAAATGAGTAACTTGAACATGAAATTAATCCAGTTTTGAACATTTTATTCTCAAACATGACTTATTCAACATTTAGTTGTATGACTAAGTGTAAGAGCTAATTTTATAACATAAAATTATTTTTCGCAACTGTTTCTACGATATTAACGGTTAAATGTTTAGCTTTGTGAATGTGATTTCTAAGAGTTCATGTTCAAAACGTCCCTATCACAACTAAATCGCAGACCAAGATTAACCTTGGCATGTTTAGTACAGAATATTAACCCCTTTAAAAGCTTATATCGGAAGTATGTAAGCAGTAACAGCATTCTAAACTTCTTCATAGATGCTCTAATTTAGACTTATGCAGCAAACTTTAGATCTCAGTTTAGATGCAGCTGAACGCATAAGTTAGCGCAAATCGCCAAATGGGCGAAAATCTGCTCAAGGAGCCTATATAGCTTTTTATACCTACTAACTAAATAAATAATAAATAGTAATAAAATAACTGGGCTCTGGACTACAGGTAAAAAACTTGTAAAAAACAAGGCTAGAAAATGAAAATTCATTAATTGCTTTAAAGCTCCCGATAACAAAACTTTCTTATCGCAGTTTCCGTGTCCTGTTGGCAGCAAAAGAATCAGCAATTTTAAACGCCCCCAACTTTCTACAGCAATAAAACCGACTGCAGAGCGCATCATTAACCTTAGCAAGTTATTTAAGACCCCCCAAGTATGTCGAAAATTTTAACTATTTCCTTTATCGGGTCTGAGAAGTACGTTTTAACATTTAATACATGAATCCTCATAAAGTTATAAAAACGGGGCTAAAAATGCACATAAATCAGCCCTGTGAACTTTCTCTGACATGGGAGCGGTCAGGTTATAGACTCTATATAATGCAAAAATTCAGAAAAGTGAAAATTCGGTAGCATCAAACTAAACTTGTACAACTGACTACCAATAATGCAGTAGTTGAAATGATGCAGTGTTTTATTTAAATTTTAATTTTTTTATTTAGGCTTTCTAGGAAAAATTTTTATCGAAAGCCAAATTTGAAGATTTTCACTCTCACCTTATAGAATTAAACCAACACTCAGTTCTGGTTAATTGCATACATTATATAGAAGGTAAATAAACGTAAGGCGTAATATCCAATATATAGATAGTTACAGTAGCTTAATATATATCATAAAACTTGAATGAGCTTATTTTCGGTTGATTTAACAGGAAACTAAGTATTAACTAAATTCTAGCCTAGTACGTAGTCCAAACAAAACTGTTTCTGCTAAAATTTAAGGCGGAAAGAGGGAAGCCGCCTTGTAAATCTGGATTAGCATATACTTAATTGAGGTTCAGGTCACAGGTCAGTCGTGCGAAAAAGTCGGTCTCCTTTGAAGGAGCAGACGCTTCCAAGCCAAGGAATTAGTAGATGTAAAGCAAATACACGTGAACAGTTTCTAATCCCCCCTGAGTTTTGTCTGAAGTAGTCCGGAATAAGGTAAATCCTAAGGCAAAACACTTCCCTTTCGGTCAGCCCCTTTTACGGTAACAAATCGGTAACCAGAAAGGTTGTGTATCAAACCGTTCCTGGCGATGATTCCTGAACAGCAAGAAAGATGAATTTAATTTGATTATGAAAAATGGTTTTTTTCAAGTATTGCTAGCTGTCAAAGTTTAAGTAAAATTTTCTATTTCCTGCAGATCACTAACAAAAACGGACTTCAGAAAAGTTGGTCATCTTTTTTTCAGAGTTGGAGTTTATCATAACTGCTGGAAAACTACGTTTGGGATTATTGGGCTACAATTACAAAAGGCTACAATTTTATTCCAAATTGCAATGTTGCAGTTTGTTAAGTCGGAGCAGTTTTGGTCACAACTTTAATCGATCAAAATTCACCACTAAATGTAAATTCATTGTTTTTATTATTTAACATTTATTTCCAGGCAAAAGCTTGCGAGCAATTATGTTGCTGTCCTAAACTTAAGTTTCTCATAGTAACTCTAAAATCAGCCAGCGTGTAATCTAATAGCATCGAAATTATCTGCCAAATTAATTCTAATCAACATTATTAGCCAGATTTCAAGTAGAGATCAATGTAGGTAATAGGTATGACACAATGCTACTTTAGGATTTGCCTTTTGTCATGCAAAACGGTCACATTTTAGTTGATGATTTTGACTAGGGTCTGAGCAAATATTTGATCACTTGCCTGGCTGGTATAGCAAGTCTCCGTCGGAGGAGAGGGTTGAGGACATGACAACTAGATTGACGTAATCTGATATAGAGTTGGCCAAATGGTCAGGATTTTCATAAATACCGTCTTCTTCTTCTTCCTCTGCTTCTTCTGGCTCAGAAATCACGTAATGACTATCCAGACAGTGACCACAGTTAAGACAGACATCTCTGAAATAGAAAAATTAAATTTTAAAGATTTTAAAACACTGTAAAGAAGCTAAATTTTAAAATTTTAAAAAACCTTAAAACTCAGGGCGGAGGTGGAGGGTTAAGCTAAGACTTCGCTTCAGATTCGTGTTCTGCTCCCAAGGAGACCCCTGTGTCCAAATTTTCCGCAAAGTAGGAGAGTTTGCATAGTTTATAATACAGCAACCTTCCAGCTGCTTTACAGTTATTAATAAATGAAATATGAAATGAAATGGATGAAATAAAGTCAAAAAGCTGTTCTATTGAGTACAATTAATGTAGAGAGTTTCATAAAGAGCATCGAGGTCATTAGATCTCACTATCAGTAGTGCCTAGGATACTAAACCAAATAAAACAAAAGTATTTATTAAGATTTAGGTAATTGAAATATTAAGCCCCCGAAATATAAGAAAGTTATCTTATACGTTAATTTGGGGGTCCTCCTCAAAAATGAGCACAGCCATTAGTTTCCTTTCAGATAAAGACTTTCATTTTTTCAACATATTTTCTGAAAAAATAATCCAATTAACTTAAACCTTTCACTTTTCCTACAAAACCCCAGCCCTGAGTCATCCAGTTCAAAGTTTGCCTCAAAGTGGAGAAAGTTTCTGATTCTCCATTTCCTATCTTAACTTCTCATTTAAGTCAGATAGAAGAAATAGAATTGGAAAGGGAAAGGTCGTTATGAAGAGGAAATTATTCTAGAAATGAGAATGACCGCACACAATTAGACGGTCATGAATTTCTGACGCCGGAATGGGCGCCTAGAGAGAGCTCCCCAGAAAATTTCGTGACGTCATAATTTAACGAGATTGCCCCACTCTCGAGTTAGCAAAAATAATGGTATCTTCCCCCCCTTAACCGGGAAAGCAAGAAAGAATACCCTGGTGTGTAATATATATTTAATCAAAAGGTGAACATAAATCACAGATTTTGTGGCTTAAAATAGACCTAAGGCCTGAATTCTGAACTCAGAACCATTTTAATGGGTTTATGAACAGCTAAATTTGCTCAGAATGGATCAATTTTGTATACCACAGATTTATTGTTGCTTAATACACTGCTAGTTTGGTCTTTTATTACCTTATTGCTATTTAATTATTTTTAGCATTGCCAGCGCAAAATTCAAGACCATTGCCACTTTAAGTGACAATTTTGAAATTTTGCTTTTTACGACCAGGTTTTAGTCAGAGTAAAACAGAACTTTTCACCTAAATCTATATTCAAGCAGCAATTACATATTTTTGTTGCAAATGGGTCTGAAATTAAATCAAATTCAAAATCCACATAGTGGTGTGAACTTTGAACTAAATCGGTTAAATTTTACGAAAGCACCCATACGAATGAGTTTCCATATAATTCCGTTCAATTCAAGACATACCGAGAAGGTTTGCTGTAAAGTTACACAAGTAACGGAAAAAGTTGGTACTAAAATTCGTCTCAGGCTCGTCGTCGACTTTTCTTCGCCCACATTTTACTAGCTGCTCCATAAATCTTTCAAAACAAGTGCACACTTTTCCCGAGTCATAATATATATGGGACTGGCTCAAAGTGCATTAAAAGTTTCGATAGCATCTTTCGTCTAGTCAGCCCCTTTGGATCGGTTAGAAAATGCTCATCTCTTTTCCGACACTTTTATGAGTGGCAATAAAAAACGAAAGAAATCTAATAAATTTAGTGAAAAAGTGAAAGTTTTCAGCACAACTGAAATGCATTGTTTCCTGCAAGGAATGGTTCATATCTGCTCAAAATTGCAAGTAGATACGCAAAAATTTACAAAACGGTGAAAGGTTATAGTTAATAATAAAAATAATGACAATTTTATATAGAAAATTGCTCAAATTCAAGTTCAAATCATGAAAGATGATGACCCTATTGTGATACATACGAATAAAATTATCGCCAGAAGCCTACTTCAGTTTAGGTGTTAAGCTTTACCAAGCACTTGAACATCTTTATATATTTACTAGACCCCAGATTTAGCATAAAGTAGTCCATTGCTGAGTTTGAACAAAAAACACAAACTCAACTTTGGAAAACCTAGAAAGTAAGGTTAAAGCTACATAAACCTAGGAGAAGTCTAAGGGGTCAGTCTAAGTCAGAAAAATAGCGAAATGAGGTGCGCTTCTGATGGCCAGAACAATCATTAATCACTCCAAAGCTTAGTCAGATGATATATGGGCTCCCGACTTCACACAGGCCCAAAAGTTAGGCCTAAACCCAAAGTTTGACCCCGCCTCACTTCTTGCTAGACTGAGAGAGTTTTGTCTTACATTCTCAGATTAAGCTATACGATAGGTATAGATGTAGCATAGTTGGCACTTTAACTAGGACAGTCTAGCCTAAATTGATGTAGAACTTTCCAGGTTAGTATTACAAAGCACACAGTGCTTCATATCAGAGTGCATTAGATTATGACTAACCCAAGCTATCAAGACATAAAGAGTTTTGAGATGAGCCTAAGAAATGATAATGCTAACTGGAGTTAATGACCTTAAAGTTAGGCAATGGCTTTGGCTTGAGACATCTTTACCCTCTTCAGTTGGCAGTCCTTGAAATAACAGAGAAAGAAAAGGGAATTAAGGCTAAGACGGAGATTTACAATTTTGTTGCAGCATCCCCGTGCTAGGTTTTATCAGAATACATCCTTCACCACTAATGCTAATGAGAAATTAGGTCCTGATAAAAATGCTTACGTCATTAAATCTTATTTTTGCCGAACAAAGGTTAAAGGCAACTGCTGTAAATGTCCTATTCTTATTAAAGCGTTTCTGTAGCCAATTTCTTGTAACGTTTTCAGACGACAAAAAACGGATTGACATAAAAAAGGACTCACGAGTTTTCACAAAAAGGAAAATGAGTTTCTAAATTTAATTCCGAATGGAGTGGTCTCAAAGAGCTCTCAGTCTAATCCTATTTTCATGTTCGCCGGCATCTCTTACAAGAACTATTCTTCAAGCTGTGCAAAACCGATGTCAAAAGAACTCATACCAAGATGAAATTAAACAGGCACTGAAATTGTGTCATAAAATAAAAATTTTAAATGTCCAAAAATTTAAATAGAATTATTTCTGGTATCAAATCTAATAGATAAACCTTTATTTTAATCAACAGTTAAGCTGTAGCCGGCCGTAAAAAGGAATCTTTCCTAAAAGAGTATAGAACAAAGTCAGGTTCAAAAAATAAAAAAATTTAAGCTTTTTAATAGCAGGCATTAATTGTATCGCTTTAGTCCGCTTATACATTAAATTTCTAGTTTAGATGTCAAGTAAAGCTAGTTTGTACAAGGTGCTACGTTAGCTGACTACCCCCAATTCATTAAATTGAGGGGGACTTTTCAGTGAGCATACGGACTTTGACAAGAAAATTATCAACTCCTGTCACATTTATTCCAGAGCCGTCAGAAAAATTAAACGACTCTCAGTTAGGCATCAAATTTCGGACAAAAAAAGGACTGAACTAAAAACCAAGATTACATTTCATAATTAGGGTCAGAAAAAGGTAGGACCTAATTTCCGGACAAAAACTGTTTATAGAAAGGACAACCGGCCTTGAATTAAGCTTTTGGGGAGAGTTAATGGCAATTAAGCCCCAGAATATATATTCAGCCAATGATTGATGGAGTGACCATCTAATTAAACCAATCACTTCACTAAATGACCAAAACAAGCCGACTGGAGAGGTACTGAACCACAAATTTAAAAATACATAAATTTGGACAAATTTCTATTTACTTTTATGCAAATTTTAAATTAGTTGAAATTTTAAAAATCTATATTTTTCTCCCATATCACCTATACTGCTTAGCACTAAGCTAACCTAGCCCCCCCCTCCTGTGGGGGGAGTAGGATTAGCTCAGCGCAACAGTGTCATATTATGAATGCTCAGTAATCAAGAGTCGGTCAGTTGGTTTTGCCAAAAGATTCCAGGCCTGATGGATGACCTTATTGGAGTCTGGAAGTCAGAGATTTCCCCTCCGTCCCTCATTTGGCCCAGCTCCGTGCCAAATGGCCCTCCTCCTTGTGTCACTCAAACCCCCCAGCTCCTTTAGTGTACCAATAAAACTAGTACACACTCACTCAGTTCAGTAGTAGTTGAGTATAAAAGAAAAGCAAAATTTTGTAGATTATGTAGAAGGTTATTTAGATCCTCATTTCCCGTTTACTAAAAGAAAAAGTTATTCTTGCAAAAAAATCGTCATTTTAAAATTAAAAAAATTGCAGGCTGCTGTAGTTGGTTGCATTGCAGTACAAAGTTAAACCTAAAATTTAACTAAAACTATTTATGAATCTTTTTGTGCAGGCTTTCAGTTTTTCAATAGACCTTGGTTTTGCTATACCAAAAAGTACTAGAAACTACGTATGTGAGTATTTCAAAAAGGTTTCAGTCCCCAAATAGCCCACGAAAGTTTCTATTCAATTTTTTAACATTAGCATTTCTCTGCTTGGTAGGTTATCATAAGAAACTGAGCTTTATTTAGCTTAAACTCTATGTCGGAGGTGCAGAAACGATACTGCTGCCAAAGCAAGTTAAGATTCAAAACACTGCAGCAGCAAACAACAAAAAGGCAAATTTTGGCAGAAGTCCAAGAGTGAAAAAAGAATGGTTCAGGTCTACTAAGCATATCAGAGAGTATTAAACAGTAGCAAAATGGTTTTTAGGGGTTTGTCAGAAAAATAAACTTTAGCAAACAATGGAACAATCTGTCAACCAGAACGGGCAGGTCCAAAGAAAACAAGACTTATTTACCCATAGAAGTAAGACATTGTCACCACCAAGCGTTGCAAAGTCTTTACTGTCAAAATTAGGCCTATGGTTCATAGGGTTTCTTTAAAGCTGTACCTAACTAAAGCGGAGGGGTAACAGGTTAAAATTACATTAGGAATGGCAAAATTTTAAGATAACTTTGATCACAAATAGAGAGGTATTTTTATATCTAATGTTAGCAAAAGCTGTGCCTATTTTAAATTTTTAAATTTAAATTAAACTTAAGGACAATTTACCGGTCCCCCCTGTTACTAAAATAATTATAGCGGGGCCAAGATTAGACTGTGTAAACGAACATCAGCCAAAGACAGGCGAGTTAAATAAGTTTTGTACACAAGACTTTGCAAAGACTTCTATTGTGGGAAATACGGTTCAAGTGGGGCCTAGGGCCCGTCACATACACACAGTTCCAAAAGCTTTACTTCACTACCCTCTTTCTTTTGGAGGATCAAATTACAAGGCGTGAAGTGCAACTGCACGTGCAATACGCAACGGATTAGCGCAAACCTTTTGCACAATAAAGACTTAGACGTTTAAGACGTTTAAGATTATACAAGAAAGAATAGCGAGCGACTGTTAAGGGATTAATTCAAACACCCCCAGAACCCCCTCCCCCTGGTTTGCACTAATTTTGAACACTAAAAATGACAGCTCTAAAGTCTACTACAAGCCACTGGTCTTCTAACGAACGGCTGATGAAAATGTCCAGGTGTGTAGAATTGTCGATGTCAGGGGGTAAAAGTTGTCATCAAAACTTTTTCTGGAAGACACTTTAAGCTCCTTTAATTCCCGCATAAATTCAAATTTTGACAACCAACCTGTCCAGCCATCGTCTGTCTGGTGTGTACACAATCTGGAAACTTTTCTGGCAAATTTTAAGGTTTGCATGTCGCAAAACATAGACCTAGTAATTTTGACAGACTAAAACTTTGCAATTCATCAATTTCTGATGATAGTGTTTTCGTTGGCTCACTTTACAGCCACAAGATATTGGTGCGAAAAAGTGGCTTACAGCCTACATTAGAAAATAATTTAGAGAGAAAATAGAGTACTCTAAAAATGTAGCTTACCTTCGCCATATCGATATCATTATAGGAGAAGTGACTTGAACTGAATTTTTGAAAGGGTTCACAGTTAACGAGTTAATCTTTAACTCGCTCGCAGGCTTAGATAACTTAAAGTTTGTAACTCTACTACACTTTTGTAGAGAGTATACTGAAACATGGGAAGCAAAAATCGTCTTTTGCTGATAGTCTTATTTGGAGATTTTCAGGAAAATAGGGTCGAAAAACCCAGGAGGTATATTGCTCCATAAAAATATTGGAAGTGGTCAAATTTTATGAGTTTTAAATATGTCCGGTCACTTGATCAGATAAAAGGGTGGAGGGCAGAAGTTAGTTTTAACTCACTTGTGAGATAAAGACATCTGTTCAGTTTAGGACCCATAAATCTGAGGCCAGATTGGTCATAAAGGTAGTAAACCGCTAAGGTGGTCCCTAATAATAACCCCCCTTCATTCATACTTTGACATTATTTATTACGAGCATAAAATCACTTGAATCGCACTGTAACAACAAGCCATTTCTAAACGCAGTTGGATACGACTTGAATTTTCAAAAGACTATGTACTTATGTATGAGTTAAACGAGTTAGAATTAATATAATCCCTTTCGCTTTAAACTATTTAATTTTAACTTTTTGTAGGTACAACTGCATTGTTGTATAGGCAGAGACATATAAATTTTTTAGACACTAGTCTTATGGTAAGAGTCCAAGCCAGACTGTTGCAGTCTTTACAGTCCCATAAGCAGTTGGCTTTCGGCACCGGCCATTCGCTTCATGCCGGTCATCAATCAATCAATCAATCAATCAGTCAATCAATCAATCAGTCAATCAATCAATCAATCAATCAATCAATCATCCAATCAATCAATCAATCAATCAATCATTCAATCAGCCAATCCATTAATCAATCAATCAATCAATCATTCAATCAGCCAATCCATCAATCAATCAATCAATCAATCATTCAATCATCCAATCAATCAATCAATCATTCAATCAGCCAATCCATCAATCAATCAATCAATCAATCAATCAATCATTCAATCAGCCAATCCATCAATCAATCAATCAATCAATCATTCAATCAGCCAATCCATCAATTAATCAATCAATCAATCATTCAATCAGCCAATCCATCAAGCAATCAATCAATCAATCATTCAATCAGCCAATCAATCAATCAAACCATCAATCAATCAATCAATCAATCAAAGCATCAATCAATCAATCAATCAATCAATCAAACTAACTTTCAGCCAGCCATTCTCTTAAGCCAGAGTTAATTTTAAGCGCTGCACCAACAGTTTACATGATTCTGTAATATTTTACTAAAAATACATGTAGCCAGCAAGTCAGCTGTCAACCAAAAGTTATCCTCTACTCGTGGGGAATTACGCAATTAGCTACGAATTAGCTTTAAGTAATTAGTCTAATGTAGATGTACAGTCTAGTGGGTACAAAAGTCAACTTTAATTGTAAACTGCACACATGGCAAATGAAATCTATTTACCGTGTTGGTTTCAGGTCCAGGTCCATATTTTGAGACATTGTTCCGGCTGGAAAGGTATTGTTCAATACCAAAACCTGGGGGTTTATACTAGGAAGGAAGACTTTAAAAATAGGAGTCGAAACTCGAAACCTGCTGTTTGCCAACTTCAAAAATTGGGTAGGAAATAAATAGTGCAGACAATTTGCGGACAAAAACTGGGGCTTTAATGATGAGCCCCTTTTTATCACAAAAATGTCCACAGAATGAAAGTCATAAATTTTATGCCTCAGATTGCGCTGTTGAGGCTGCACTATTGAGGGAGGGGGAAGACATTTGGAAGTTTGAGGAGGTTTTAATGCCCTGACAACTAACGTCTGATCGGATACATAAATCAGGAGTGTAAAGCAATTAGGTGCAAACTTTTCTAGCACTGATAAAAGGAGGGAGGGGAACTCGGAAATACCTTCTGGACTTAAAACTGCGGTTGGCTCTTAAAGTTTGCTGCACTTTTAGAAATATGGCCCAGCGCAGTTTTAAGTGCCAAAAACGCCCGCTTCTACGGCAACTTAATTAACGGCTTTCAAGCAGTACACGCTTTATATGGCGGGCGGAACAAAGCGGCGCCTTTTATGAAAGCCGGTTGCCTCTTCTGAAATGTTATGCAATTTGTATTAAATAAATCTGCCTGCCACACATGTCACAACATTCCCTTGTAAGGTGACTAAGGGCCTTTTCGCGGAGCGAGTTAAACGAGTTAAAAGAGTTAAAATTAAGTCAATCCTTCTCGCACCGCACGCAGAGATAAGTGGAGGTTAAAGAGTTCCTTTTAACTCGACTAGAGGGTTAAACGAGTTAGAAAATTTAACTCTACTCTTTTAACTCCGCGAAAAGGTTATAAGAGCCGTAAAACGAGTGAAGCCAGAAGCGTAACTCATTTTAGCTTAACTCACTGCAGTGTCACACCCCGTTGCTTTCGCAATGAAGGATAACGCTAGATCCATTTTCGTCTGAGCATGAATAATTGTAAGACCGTCAAAATGTAAAATGGGAAATGTGTCTGCTAATTTACTACTGGCTAATATAAAGATTAAAGAGTATTAATAATTTAAACCAGTATGCGTTAAGAATCAGTCTTTATATGCATTAAATATTTCACTACACATTCAGACAGGATTCACAAAAATTGTTTATATTATATTGTAATAAATTTATATTGAAATAAAAACAAACTTGGGTATATACCAGAAACACACAATCAGTTACATACTATTCACCAGTGTTTATGACCTGTACCTAAGTTAAGCTGACTGAAGAATAGGCTTTATTTAAAGTTTAAGGGTTCAGAGTAAAAATAAAAATAAAGCATTAACTATAAGTCAAGTCATTCTTCGCAACTAAATCTTGTGCAACAGAGAGACATTAAGGCATCACAGGGGGCTACTCAAATCCTTAGAATTACAGAATGAATAGCCGAGCTCGTAGTTTCAAGGCCAATTTAGGACATCCCATATATACGTACAGCTGCTGCAGAAAATTGCCCACCTGAATAGTTGATTCCTGTTTTAATTCAAACCTAAAAATGGTCACAAAAATGGTCTCCAGTCGAGAGAACCATTAAAAATTGTAGGAGGTCTGAAATTTGACGCTGTCCAACTGTCAGTTCCAGTTTGACAGAATTCCATCAAAAATTTTGTTACCAAAGTGCAACTAATTAAATGTTAATTGACTATGACAACTGGTATAGACTAAATGACTGGGCTGCAGGTTATTACAGTACACAATCAATTTTCCATTATTGTAGTTGGACAATACGTTTAAGAATTTATTTATAAGTGAGGTACGTAAGAAGTCAGGAGCGTAATTAATTGAAAGATCTAGATTTTGATCTGACTATTGTAAGATTTTTGCAGGACTTTGCAGATTGTGATATTTCAATTCAACGCGGTCGAAAACAAACTTAAACCAAATTTGAACAGAGTGAGACTCGGGGCTTGAAACTTCAGAAGCATAAGAGCAAAACCTCAGCAAATAATTAACAAGTATTAAAGTCTAATTATCTATATTTTTACATTCCAGCATGAAATTTCATTGGATCTAAATTTACGCTAGTACAAATGCTACAATTACAGAGTTTCGGTACATGACTTTTTGATGAAATGAACAATAAGAGAAAGCGGACACCGCTAACGTTAATAGTTAGTTACAACCTGACACAAACTCAAAGTTAGAAAACCGTAACGGGGGAGAACAATAGGAAAAGAGTGACAATTTTTCCATTCCAAACCCAACTCGGTTAGACTTTGAAGACTTCCAACTCGCTTAACACCAGAAAATGCAACAAGTGAGCTCCACGTATACGTAGATTCTATTTTCGGAGTTAAACTAAAACTCTGTTTCCTATTGATTCGGGTTCCGAATGGAAAATGAAATGAAAATTGTTCAGTTTAGAGGCTGGAGCTGGGGGCGGGTGGTTCAGCAAGAATGCCGAGATGATATAATTTTGTCCCCCTTTTCGTTGACTTTTCCACTTGGAACTGAAATTTATGAGCTTTTCAAAATGGGCTCAAACAAATGTCCAGAAAATTGATTCTGAATTTATTACTGTTTTTCCCCGTTTCACTTTTGCAGTGAGATAGCAGATACGGCTGCGCGTTTTGGTGAAAAAAGGAAATAAATAATACCATAAAATGGTCCATAATTGTGTTGTGCCTAATTTTAAGTGCCTGTGTAGGTTTGACGTTTGAACACTGCAGAGTTATAGTACATTAAATAACCGGCTGAAAATACACAAAATAAATCAAATTAGACATTAGCACGCTCATGGAGATAAAAATGTCAACGAAAAAGGCACGATCAAGCTTTTAGACTGGAATTACAAAAAATAGGCGATTTCCGAAGTTGAAGTCTGCATTAGGTTTGCTGGGTTATTTTTCTGAAGTCTGAGTTTTTTGTGAGAAAAGCAAATCAAATTCGCAATTCGCAATAACAATAATCATTTGTAATAAACTACAGTTCATAAAAAATTAAAATCAAAATCTACAAATTAGTATTTAAGCTGTATGCAGTGCACTGGTTTTTGTTCTTTTGAATTGCATTTGCAAAAAATTATAAAGCTCGCCGTAGTTCATGTGCTCAAAACCGGGAAGTTGTTTTTGCGCAGCTCTATAGCAACCCTTCAAAACAGTTGATAACAACATTGGAGTGAAAAATCTATTGCTTCCGCTACAGCTCGTTAGCGGTCACTTTAATGTCGTAAATGACCACAACTTAGTAGTTTAGAAGAAAAATTGCATCCTCTGTTAGAACCCATTTGGCCACATAAACGTCACAACATTTGCAGTTTGCTTTAACAAATTCGTCACTTTTAAGTGGTCATTCCAGTCAGGTTTAGATTACCGAATACAATTATAGAAGCTGTGTAAATCTTTCCCAAATTGAATTTAATTTAGGATGCTGCAAAATCAAACTAATTCTCAACTGGGATCTTTTTAAACTCAATATCAAAAAGAAATAATTTGAATATGTCTGCATAATTATATACAAGGCCTGACCCAATTAAAATTGCAGTCAGCTGTATGCTAAAATTAAATAAAAATATAAAACTAACAATTTTGAAATTTAAATTTTATTGGTAGTGCTTCAATGCTAGGGTTCTTGTTTAAGGTTGTACCCAGAACGGGTCAGAGACCTGCTCGATTAAAAAGAAAAATTCAAGCATATGCAGCTCGATCCACTGAACAAGCTTCACATTATGTTATGTGCAGACTTTGACTTTAAAGCTTTCCAGAAAAGACTAAATTTCCATCCTAAGTAGCCGGGTTCCATCCACCGGGACCCAAGGAATTGGTCAAGAGAGCAAATCCAGTCATCCTAAGCAAATTTAGGACGGAGCCAGGGCCCAGAGCCCTGAATCTGAATTCTGTTTGACTTTCATTAAACTCTTGTTTATTCAATGGAAAAGTCGAATGAAATTTGATTACTACTCTCTGCAGAGAGAGAGACACTGGGACTTTGTGTAAATAAACAAACTTTGAGACTATCACTATTGCTGGGTATTTGGAAGATGGTGCTAAGTCAGACTAATGCAGCCAAATGCGATAAGGAGATTTATGAAATAAAGGTGTAATGTTGGTGGAGACCAACTATTAGCTAACTGGACGCCAATTTAGCTCATTAACTTTATCATAATTAAACAAGGTCTTGTCTGACAATACGCCAGCTTTAGACAAAATATGGCAATGCAAAACGTCGCTTTTCAAGCTTAAGCAAAAATTGCGTCTAAATGTAAGTCACTAGAATGGGCTAAATTCACGTTAAAACTGAACAATAATTCCGCTATGTATGTAGTTCTATTAAACCGTAATATATATTAACATACATATCCCCAAACAGTAAAAGTAAAAGTTAGCTTTTCGGAGTATATACACAAAATTAAACCAAACCAAAGGAAGTGAAAGAGTGTACCTTAAGGTGGTGATTCCCTTTGGTCACATAAAGTTTGCACCATTATAACTCATTCATTACTTGGAGTTAAGAAGCCATTTTTATATCAAAATGTAGTTTGACATTTTCTCTTTTCAATGAGTACAATGAATCTAAGTTTGGCTTTCCAAAATGTTTTTCCTGTATTTTAGAAGAAGTATAATTTTTCAGATTTTTTGCAGGCTGAAGTAAATTTTTTCCCAGGGCATCGGTTAGAGCATTCGATACCTCTATCAAATAGCTGGGGACCCTTTTTTAGTTATTGTGATATCGCTCTTCGTTATGGAGAAATAAACTAAAATGTCTGCGCAACCTGGATTTTGCCTACTTTTCACTACTTTGGCAAGCCACTACTTCAGTTAGAAAGCAGCTATCGGGGCAACTAAAAAAGGGTCCCGGGGTATTTTTGTGTAGAATACATCTGCTAAGTAGCAACTCTCTAGCTTGCATACTAAATTCTGCACAATCGCTGGAAAAAATTTGGTCGTGTTTTTGCAAAATCTACATTTTTTGTGATAGCAGCCTAAGGGATAGCAATTGTACGATGGTCATGCCTCCGATAATTGGCCTCTGTGAGACCTTTAAATTGACACCCTTAGTTAAATTTCACGGCTTTCGTAGCTCAAGAAGTAGTGGATTATTTGATTTCTGCAGAAAGGACAAGTTTTTGACGCCAAAATAAGAAAATTGGCTATATCTCACGATAGGGAAAAGCTAGAAAATTCCTTCCAAAAGCAAAATTGTAGAGTTTAACAAGTTCTTTCGAATGGATATAGTCATAGCCATGCAGCTGCTGCCAAACTTTCAGAAATTGGCAAAAACCGCCCTGAACGCAAATGTTGAATTTTTGAAGCGCGATTGCGCAGAGGGTGTTAGAACGCTAAAACAACTTATTTTGGAAAGTTTCGTTGAATTTCATCCTGGTTTACGCCGTCAATCAACAATATGTGCCCAAAAGGAATCACCACCTTAAAGCTCAGTTTATTTGTGGTTCTCTCAAAAAATTTCCAGAATCTGCAAATGGGAATGGGGCGGAGGAAATTAATCAACGATAGAAAGAAAACTGACAAAATTCCACAATGAAATGAATGAAATAATTAATGGAATTTAATCCCTCCTAAAGACAATGAGTGACGACTAATGAATGTGCTAAAATTGTGCCAATAAATTGTCATCATTTACCTCCAGGTGGACGATTGAACGTATTGGGTGCAAACAGGAATTTCTGAAGAGTTGAAGGCAGGTGGGACCTCCTTTGGACATCTTGTATGCATGAGGGATTAGAATTAGAAAACCTGGAAAACAATGAAAAATTAGCAGCAGAAATGTCACACCACGGCTCACTACACACAGAGCTAAGGGGGTAACACTCGAAAAAACCCATAACAGCAAACTTGAAACCGGATAAGTTCTACATCCAACGAAATTTCCCAAAAAATATTTTTCCATCAATTTTCTAAAAAAATTTTTATTTTTCAACAATTTTACGAATAAATAGTAATCAAACAAAAATCAACTCGGTCCCCTCTCAGTGAGCCATGACTGAAATTTGCAGTTTTCAAATATCCTGGTAACAACCCGTAGAGTACTCCTCCTACTTATGAATGAAACAGTGTCTTATCCCTATTAGTGGAGAACAATTGGGGGATTGGCTCTCCACTGGAGACATATTATGAGATGAAAACTTGAGAACTTAATAACCGTTTCCCGTTACGATGACACTTGAAGTACAAATTTCAAATTTAAGATTGAGTCAAACAGAATTTGAAATCAAACACATGAAATTTGTTTCAGGTTGTTTCTGTCAAAAACTGTGGGTTTTCAATATTTATTTTCATTTCTAGTTTTCATTTTCAGCAGCTGCTAGCACTAACCTAATTGGCGAAAGTGGAATGCAATCATCGCTTAGTTGTTAAAGGTCGATTCACTAGAACAACTCTACTTTTTCGATTGCTCATCTGGCTGATTGCCTATGATTTTAAATAAACCTTGTTCAACAAAAAATTGCGCCGCAACTCTCTAGGATGAGAAAGCCTGATACTCAGAAAGTTGGCTTAAATCTGTCAAACATCTCAAATATTTCTACCAAGATCTGTGAAAATTAGCGAAATCAGAGATGGTCGAAAAGTCGGGCAAAAATGTACTTTCCTCAAGCAATTCCAACATGTTTTAAAAAGGATTTCGCAGTTCTGCGACAAACACTGACTGATTTACATCAGCTGACTGGCTGAAAGTGAAATTAAAGCAGAGCTGGAAGAAACGAGGGAAGTTTGTGAAACTGTCTGAAATTGATGAATTCCTTTTGACACTCAGGGTGGAAAAAGTTTTGTACGTGTACAGTAAAAGTTGTTCCCCGTTTGCAGCGTCGCACGCTTTGCTAACCTTGAGGAGTAGTAAAATTCTTAGTCCAAGAAATTGCCTTAAATTAAATGCAAACTATCACAAATATATAACATTCGATTTTAAGGCTTCCATATTAGATATATGTCTTCCTGTTATTGTTGTAATAATAATGTTTACAATACTATAGTCTACTGCTCCCAGAATTGATGTCATAAATTGAAAGGGATACGTTACAAAGTCGTAACCTCTGACAAAGTTGCACCAGTTTCCCCCCAATTTCACCATTGCACTAAAATTAAGGCTTTCCCCCACTCTTTTCGAACAACCAAAGTTTTGCAACTCTAACTGTTACAGCTCCATTTTTGTTCAAAATTTATTGGTTTCCTGCCCTACAAATAAAAGGCCATTTTAAAGCCATTAAAACCCACACTGATTATATAAAGAGAACAATTAGACCCGAAAGTGACAGTGTGTAAAGCTTACATTGAAGAAAATGCCCCTGAGAATTTTGGAGGGTAATAATTGGTGTTTACTGAAAAGCCTTAGTTAGGATTTTGACAGGTGTAATTTATGAATCTCTCCCTAAAAATTGATGCATAATGAGCCTAAAATTGTGAACTAAATTCCAAATACACGGTTTAGACAGCCTTCAAAACGGTTACTAAATAAATCACCAGGCTCTTTGCCATGACATATTGACTGCTTGTTTTGGCTAGTAACAGTAAAGACCACCGATAGGAGGAGAAGCTTTGCATTTATGGGGAAGAATAAATAAGCATAAAATAAAGCAAATTTGACCTCAGTTTTAATTTTAAAAGTATTGTAGAATTGGTCAACCCCGAGTGTACAACGGGTTAGCAGGTTAGCTAGCTACTACCTGAATGCAGAAAGTAATTAAGCTTTTCATGGCCGGATTTACTTAGAGTCAACGTTGGAAAACGTCCGGTTTTACATTTTGGGCTGCTGATTTTGACTGTTAGCTAGCACCTAGAGAGATGGGATCACCGCCAATCAATGGGGAACGATTTCTCTTTATTTCATAATTCATATTATTTGAAGAGTATTTGAAGAAAGTTAGGAGTCGTCAAAGTTGGGTAAGGTTAGAATTGTGGCGAAACTGTCACAGTTGAAACTCGAGTAATTTAATTTTTGCGGCAACGTATGCTTCCGAGACAGAGTAAACTGTACTTTAAGCTAATCAGCTTGACTGGAGGTTGACCGGCGGGGTCTAGCCAACCCCAACACTTTAGGGTTGAACCCCAAAATCCGGTTCAGTCCACTTTTGATCCAAAAATGAAATCAATCTGCTTCAATTTTGGAACCGAAAACCAAACCAAATCAAATCTGTTAGTGAGTTTAACCCTGGACTACGCCAAAAAAGTTTAAAAATAGCTGCAGAAAAGCAGGAGGTTCGATTTCTGAATGGGAAATCGGTAGTTTACCATCTCTTATTCTGTACTATTCTTATACTTTGTTGGTGCAGTCCAGGGTAAATGTTTTATTAGTCTAGCAGCCCTCCTAAAGCTCGGGTTTGGTTTGATCCTATCATCCCTATTCTAATTGATGTTTCTCCACAAAACCAAATACACAGTAACTAAGAGTGTGATAACGGTTTTTGTGAAATTTCGTTTCGCACGTTTCTCAAATCTTGTTGTAAAACAAATAAATCTTAACCAAAAATAACCAACTTACTGTCACGGAATCTCATGAGTAACTAAAGCACAATCAAAAATTATTGATAAGAAATCAGCAACTGATAAAAGTTAACACTCAGGCATCCGTAGAAAACAAGTAAATCGACTGTTAATATTGTTTTAATTGACTGTATGTAGACAAGTTTCGAACTCCAATGTGTAAAACTCAAACCCGTAAAATGGTTTACTGTGTGACCCCCAGTTTATATCAACCTTCGCGCGTCGCTATGCATTAACCTTTTGGTCAGTCAAAAGGACAACTGCCGACAACAAAATGAAATACACTTTGAATGTTTTCACTGGGGGGGGGGGGCTGCTAAAATTTATCTAATTTCAAAATTTCAAATTTTAATTGAAATTAAAATTTGATTATGTGAATTCTGTGTTGTTGAAGCAGTAGAAAGTTTCCATTTCTAGGTTACAACAGTTTTTATTTATTTTTGGGGGTTTTCGATTAGTTTCCCCTTCTTATCGAGTCTGGAGAGATGCGCTAAAGTCTGGATTAAAAATAAGGCAGTTGTCATTATTAATCATCGGCAACCCTATGACTCGTCAAATTTTTAATTGAAAAGCTGAGTTACACTTAAACGAGGCAAAAAGAGTGGAACAGATTTCACTGATTTCAATCTTGTATTAAAATTGCCCTGTCTCCATTTAACACTGAACAACAACATTGTACTTTGGGTGGTTAGAGAATATTATTACAGTAGGGTTGTTAAGACGGTAATGAATTTTAAAATAATGCCACATATTGGTGTGGTTCAGTCGGGTGACTGGCTCAACTTTGCCTTTCCCAAGGCTTCCGAGTTTGCGGTCCATGAAGGGTCGCATTCAAGGACGGATCGAGGCAGCAGTAATACTATATACATAACTCCAGCCTCGTCTGGTTAGGCTATATTATAATGTCAGTGCCGTCAAGCTGTGCTTGCCTCCGTTTTCTTTATATATATATATATATATATATATATATATATATATATATATATATATAAATATATATATATAATTGCTGAGGTACAGTCCTGGTCAGAAATAACTTTCTTCGCGAAGGCGAATGCGAAGGGCCTTCGCGAATTTGCGAATGTAGTTTTACATAACTTTCGCGAAGGTCGGCTTGAATTTTCCTTCGCAAAACAGCAGGACGTGATTGATTACTTGTCAAAAGCTTAAGCTTAAACTTGCTTTTATTGCACAGCTGTCTGTCCAAAGCTCTATACTACACAGAGGTAAAACTGACCAGTTGGCCGGTGACTACTAGCAGTTAAGTTAAAGCAACAGGCACCCTGCTGTTTGTTTTGACACCTGTCAGAAAAACTGCGAATGCACAAAGGACTCTGCATTCGCGCCTTCGCGAACATTCATCAAAAATTTTGGTGTCGAATGTCTTCGCGAAAGTGCGAATATTCGCGAAAATAAGAAACTTATTTCTGACCAGGACTGTAGATGCACTGATGTCTGATGAGGCGGCGCGTCATCTTCAAAAATTGTGGCTTGAGGATGCCCGGGAGGTGCCGCGTCGCTTGTAAGCTGGTTGAATGTCCCTCACATCCTCGGAGTAGGCGTCCAATCGTCCGCGTCAGTTCACGGCGTACTGGTCATGTTTGAGACAGCAGGTCGATCGCACAAGCCGCGAAGGATCAGCGACCCACACACCCTTAGATATGATCGGTCGTTTCCTTTTGGTTGGGTCATTTGATCTGGCTGCTGCATCCGCTACGTATTAAACCTGCCGAGACTGACCACCATACTGCCTAAGGGGAGAGTGGCCGAGAACAGACAAACTGGCTCAACTCTTTGCCGGCCGCTGGAGATGACCGCCGAGAATTTGGCCTGGAGTGACCGTGTAGCCGAATGGTTAAGGCGCCGGACTTCGGACCCAAAGGTCCGAGGTTCGATTCCCGCCTTAGCCATAATGACGTTACATTGTTTCCTTGAGCAAGAAACTTAGGGTCACTGCTCCGCCGGTCGGATGAGGCGGTAAATTGGTGGGCCAGTGTGCTGCCTTGCTGGGGGTAGTGCACGCTAAAGAACCCTTAATACACTTATCGTCAAGAGTAGGGCGCGGAGTTCCCGGTGGAAGGTACCCCCCTTGGGATATACCAGCACTTCTGCAATGTGGTCCGCCTACCTCCTGCGAGGGAGTGTTGGGTGCAAACGAGTCATGTACTCAAAATGTATCACACAACTTTCCGGGTTTGTCGCTGATCCCACCCCATCTGCGCTTGGGGCTTGAAGTGTTGAAAGATGCTGTGCTCCTCTACCTTGCGTATGAGCAGTTAATGGATGTCTTACTACCGGAGCCGAAAGGCCAAGAAGGTGTCTGCTCCAGCTTCCCATTGTGGGACAGCATTCAGGCGACGAAGCGAGAGTCATACTAGCTATGACTGATGGGAAGAGACAAAGGTTAGCGCCCTCATATAGCCTCTTGGCTGAGTAGCCCGGCAATAACAACAACAACAACAACAACAATTTGGCCTGGATCTTTTCCACAATCCCCCCCCCCCCCGCCCCCGCCCCTCAAAACAAAGTGGTTGGTCAGGTGGTTGACGCTGGACGTTTTGACAATGCGTTCATATTTTGCTAAGGTGCTACCTGAGGCTCAGTGACTTCAAAAGCTTTAGAAAATTTAAATTTTTAAAATTTTAAAAATTTCAAAATTTCAAAATTTTTGAATTTTTTAGATTTTTCGGTAGAATCGATTATGCTGAGCATTTTTCCTTCATGCACCAACATCTGAAAGTGTTTTAAGGTGGTGATTCCTTTTGGGCACATATTGTTGACTGACGGTTCAAATCAAGATGAAATTTGATGAAACTTTCCAAAATAAGTTCTTTTAGCATTCTAATACCCTCCCGCGCAATCCCGCTTCAAAAATTCGACGCCTCCGTTCAGGGTGGTTTTTGTCAATTTTTTACAATTAGGTAGGTAGGTGAGGTGCTGTACAGCTATGATTATATTCATTCGAAGTCTTGTTGAGCTCTACATTTTTGCTTTTTGACGCACCTTTCTAGCTTTTCTCTATAGTGAGATATAGCTGATTTTCTTATTTTGGGGTTGAAAACTTGTCATTTTTGCAGAAATCAAATAATCCGACATTTCCTGATCTACGTAAGCCGTAGAATTAAACTACAGGTGTCAATTTGAAGGTCTGATCGAGACTGATTATAACAACGTGACATTATAATCTTCTAACTGCTACCCCGTACACTGCTATCATAGAAAATGTAGTTTTTGCAAAAACATGTCCAAATTTTTTCCAGCGATTGTGGAGCATTTACTGTGCAAGGTAGATGGTTGCCACTTACTGGACGTGTTTTACACTAAAATACCCAGGGACCCTTTTTTAGTTGTCCTGATTGCTGCTTTCCAGCTAAAGTGGTCGCTTGCCAAAGTTTGGAAAAGTAGACAAAATCCAGAATGCGCATACATTTTAGCTCATTTCTTTATAACGAAGAGCGGTTTCATAATAACTAAAAAGGGTCCCCAGCTATTTGATAGTGGAATCGAATGATGTGGCTGATGGATGCCTCACGAAAAAATTTACTTTAGTCTGCAAAAAATCTGGAAAATTAAATTACTTCGAAAATGCAGTAAAAAAATTTCCAAGAAGTAAAGTTAGTTTCGTTGTATTCATTAGCAAGAGATTGTGAAAAAGATCCGCCGATTCGGCACTGGCGTAGTATGCATATTGCTTTATATTGGCTTCAGACCGCAAAAAACAGCACTGAACGAAAGAAAAAGTAGTATTTTAACCCATTGAACCAATTAAAAGATCAATTCAAGTTTGTCCCCCCCCCCAAAAAAGTTGGTCAACTTCAATGACTTATTGAAAGAGGTCAACCAAACCTTAGAGCATGATTTGTACATCGTTGGAATCAGTTTGCTGTTGCTTGCCGCTGTAAAATGTTAAGCTTAAAAAGACATGCAAAGACTCCGCTTTTTGCCATTCTTGGTAGTCTTTTAAACATGTCTCTTCACAACCGCAAGCAGCAGAAAGCTGCTTTACACCACTAAATAGAGCACATCTCGAGCATTCCTACAATGTATGATCATGCTCTAAAATATGATAGATCTCTTGCAATAAGTCATTGGACTTGACCAACTTTCATTGGGAGGCATAAAGTTCAATTGATCCCAACTAAAATTTTGTAGTCAACAAGTCCCTTCGAAATCATGCTTTAAATGGCCAATCCTAAACATAGGTGTACTTTGAGAAAACGTTGGGGGAGGGGGTAGCCGAAATTAGGGTGGGTGGGGTCAGCCGTTTTGAGGTGGGGTGGGGTCCGGAAAAATCGAATTTGGGGGGGGGGGGGTAAAATTTTTTGGTCAAAAATTTAGAAAAAATTCGCAAGTTTGCTAAAAAAGCGTTATTTCCAACTAAAAATCAACAATATTTCTTCATTTTTGCTCATTTGTTCGAAAAAACTTGGATTTTTTGCAAAAATTTCGTATTTTTCCAAAAAATTTCGAATTTTTACTAATTTTGAGGCAAAATTTTCAAAATTTTGAGGGTGGGGTCTGGCAAATTTGGGCGGGTGGGGTCTGGGATCTGGTCATTTGGGGGTGGGGTCTGCCTCCAAAATTTTGAGGGTGGGGTCTGCCTCCAAAATTTTGAGGGTGGGGTCGGCACTTTTCCATTTGGGGGTTTGGGGGAGGGGTTCCCCCCCACCCCCCCAGGTACACCTATGATCGTAAACGTCATCACCAGTCATCGTAAACTAGCTAGTTTTTCGCTAAACTACCATAATCTTGTCTTGTTTATTGTATTTTGGCTTAAACTAACCCGTCTAGTCAGAGTTGTCCAGTCGATAGAAGAAACCACAAATTTAAATGTTTTACAAACTTTCCAAGTTGACTTAAAATTCATCAGATTGGCATTGACGTCAGTGCGACTGCCGTCACAACCTTTTTTGTGCCGCAAAAGTTTTAATGAAAGCACCTCAAATGAAATATTTTATTTAGAATTAAACTACAAAAATGAACATGTCCCAAATTTTTCCAGTCTAAAAGAACGGCTGCCGGCTGTTTGCATTCTGTCGTCTCGAAAGGAGTAGTTTTTGCCTGTTGGAAAAGTTTCGCAGAAGAATGAACGGTTGCAAATTTAGACATTTTGGTTCCATTTTGATCGGTGAATTTGCCCTATCGCTAACCGGAGTCATGGTATGGATTCTGTTACAGTCCGGCGGAATTCACAAACTCTATGACTTTTATGCCCTTTTGGCTGATTTTTGCTCAATTCTTCTGACGTGTATTTCTCATGCAAGCCTGAACCATTGTCTTTGCGCGGCACAAATCTTAATGCTAACCCAATCTATGAACATTGCCGTGCGCTCCCTCTGCATCAGAGATGTGGTTCTGGAGAAGGAATTTGGCTGGCAATTTTTGCTGCTAAAGTGCTATCTTCACGCCTATCCCTCCCTGTGTCGAGTTGTGCTACTCGCTAGCGTGCTGTATGTTTGGCTGCAGTTGATGCTGAAAAGGTGCGGTCGTTGCAGTCTGGAGAGCGGCGCCGCGGCTGGAGACGACATTTCCACCATCTCTTCTGGCACACCGCCAAATGTGATCCACTTTCAGCAATCTGGTGTGACCCGGAGCTACTCTAGAACCTCCAGTACCCCAGTGTTTCAGTATTCCTGTGAGACCATCACCAGCTTAGTTATGTAGTAAACAACATTGAACAGGATTCAGTATTACAGGTGATAGTTAAGAAGATCATGTTACTACTGCAACTGAAACTTGGAACATGACAAATGTGTTTGAAGACAAAATTTAACATTTTGCTACTGTCGCTTTATTATTGTTGGAAAATAAAGTTGTAAAGTTTAGTTGTGTTGCGTGCGCTATACGAAGTGTACATACAGATATGAGTTTGATAAGCGGCAGCTTAGGATCAAAATGCAATATATACTCTACACGCTATTATGAAATAATTTGGGCCACTCGAAAAACGGAACTAAAGACTGAGATTGCAGGAACGTGATGAGTGTGTGAATTTGGAAATCTAAGAGAATTTAAGTCAAAGAATGTTTATTCTAACATTATTTATTTCATACGATTTCAAAATATTGCAATTAACCATAAAAACAAGAACTGACCGCATAAAATAATTCACCCACCCCCGCCAAACTATCCCTGTGACTGCGATGACTGTGACTGCGCAACGGCAGAGCATCCCCGAAAGTGGAGTACGCGAGCACATGACACAACAGAGCAACAAGCATTCCTTCCCTCCAAAGCTCCCTCATTTAAGACGACGACTAACTTATACAACTCCAACGCAGATCATAGACACACTAAACAAACAATTTACACAATTCGACAAAGCAAAAAGGAATGAGTAGCATCACTAAGCGTGCCCGGGGAAGGGTGTCAGTAGTCACAGCAATATTGAATACCCCAATAAAGACCGGGTAATGTCAACCGGCGCACAGTAGGACCATCTCAAACATCCCAGCCGAAAGATCGAGATCAGTCCGACAAAGATCGGGACCGCAGACAAACATCAGGGTTACCGACAAAGTTCGGGGGCCACCAACAAAAATCGGGGGCCCGACCAACAAAAATTGGGGCCCGAGCAACAAAGATCTGGAGCCCGACCCCCACAGTTCTGAGGCCTCGCAGAGCACCCGGGATCAAGTCCAAGATGACCAGATACCGTTTTGGCAAAAGAAACCTTATGTACCCGGCAAAGGACCGGGAAACAGTCAGCCGAAATGACAAGGCCAACCCTAAAGAGAACTAGGTCCACAGAAAAGATCGAGCCCACCCCGCAGAAAGGATTGGGACCATACGTGTGCTTGGGGGGTTTGGGGAGGTTTCACCCCCCAGACCTGAGCTCACCCCCCAGAGGGGTCCCTCACCCCCCAGAATCCGGTTTTTTCCAGTAAAAAACCAGAAAAATCCGGTTTTTCGGCGGCCTTCGGCCGCCCTTCACCCCCCAGAACTTCCCCTCCTGCACATGTCTGAGTGGGACCTCCGGCAAAGATCGGTATTCCGCCGAAACAAATCGGGACAGACCCGCAATACTTCTGGACCTCACCGAAGAAAGGTCAGGAGGCCCAACTATCATTGGGATAAAATCCAAAAGGTCGATGAAATCCAAACCTACACCAGCAAACACATAACGATTGCCAAAGTAATCCAATCACCGGGCCCAACCAAAAAGCCACATGCCCAAATCAACCATCCATCATGGGAGGGCACGCCAGTCGCAGAATGGGGGATGGGTTCCAGTTACAACATGACACCACAGCCTAAACATATAAAACAACAGCTAAGTGCCGGCACTTGCAAATACATAACAAGACTAAAAATAAAACAGCCTAAATTAAAACAATACTTAACCGAAAGCTAGTCGTCGGTGTGAGCACCCGGGGACGACCCAGTCTTAGGTAACGACCCCCAGAGGCTCACACCGGCGATTGAGTACCCATGAGCTGATCTAACCACACTTCCAATAAGTAACAAACAAAAACTCAGCAGAACCGAAAATTAGTTATTCAAAAATATTCTAAAAAGTAGAAGTCGAATGTTTCAGATTTCAAATGTAAAGCTTGTGGTATTCTAAAGTAATTTTTAGGAAAGTAAAAATACTCTCACCCGGACAAATCTAAGTCCATGACAGCCATTGGACAAGAAACCTGAAAGTAAATAGTGAAAATAGTGCGCAGTGCAAGAAAATTTTAAAGTGCAAAATTTTCAAACAAGACAAAACAAATTTTCTCACAGAAGAGGACAGAAGAGTTTACCCCCTCTTTTTGTTAGAAACTATTTCTCAAAAAAATTCGATCATAAAATGTTACCTGGCTGGACCACGGTCATCTGGTCCAAGAAGTTTCCCAGGCTGTGGAAATCAGAGGTTGGTTGAACAAAAGGAAAACCCCGAATCCTAAATTCTACACCTTGAACACGGTCGCCACTTTTATGAAATTAATTTGGAACACTCCGGAACGTGATGAGTGTGTGAATTTGGAATTCTAAGAGAATTTAAGTCAAAGAATGGCGCCTGATTCATGTGTCTCACACCTATACCTCCCCGTATATAAAATACAGCTTTAAACAATAGTAACAGTAATAATATAAAAGACAAACAATAATAGTGCAAATGAACTATAAGAGAAATAATTAAAGTCGTAATAAAGGAAATAGGATATATATTATATATTAGCTTATATAAATAGTCTATTTATAGAAAGAAAAAACTAAAGATATTAGTTAATAGGGTGTATAATGATAAAGATGGATATTGCTGAACAAGAAGTATAATTTGAAAAATTAAGGATATTTCTTTCTTCTCTGTAATATTGAAAACATATATCAAAGTAATTGTTAATATAACTTAAGAAATTTCTAGAGACAAAGAAAAAGAATTGCACAGAGGCAAGGAGGGTAATATCAATGTTCAAAAACAATCCATACAGAAGCCTTCTCAAAATCTGGATGACTAAGATTGTTTCCTGTATGTAGTCTACTTATGTTCAAAGGAAATCTATAAATAAGTCTGCTCAAAGTCTATATGTCTAGGAAGTATGCTGTATTTGTTGTAAGTAGTCTAAAGTCAACCAGTAAACGGGGGCGTCCTCCTTCTGCTTATAGGGTGTCAACTTAGCTAAATTTGAAGGGGCCAAACAGAGAACACAGACAACAGTTTATTTTAAATAACAAGAATAGCAGACAACAATAGTGTTAAAAAGAACGAGTGTCATTTGTTCTTCGTTCCTTACAGAAATCCTTCCATTTCTCCATAGGCTTTGACGACTGCTCCTGAAACAGAAAGAAAATTTAGCCTTATAGTAACTGAAATCCAAAGATTGGCAGAGTAGCCTTATAATATAGGCTACAGGCGCCCGGCGCCCTGAGTAGCGTGATACACACTAAGTGAATATCAAACAGTAGCCTTATAATATAGGCTACAGGCGCCCGGCGCCCTGAGTAGCGTGAGACACACTAAGTGAATATCAAATAGTAGCCTTATAATATAGGCTACAGGCGCCCGGTGCCCTGAGTGACACACTAAGTGAATATCAAACAGTAGCCTTATAATATAGGCTACAGGCGCCCGGCGCCCTGAGTAGCGTGAGACACACTAAGTGAATATCAAATAGTAGCCTTATAATATAGGCTACAGGCGCCCGGTGCCCTGAGTGGCACACCAACTGAATTTAAACCAGTAGCCTTATAATATAGGCTACAGGCGCCCGGCGCCCTGAGTGACACATCAACTGAATTTAAACCAGTAGCCTTATAATATAGGCTACAGGCGCCCGGCGCCCTGAGTGACACACCAACTGAATTTAAACCAGTAGCCTTATAATATAGGCTACAGGCGCCCGGCGCCCTGAGTGACACACCAACTGAATTTAAACCAGTAGCCTTATAATATAGGCTACAGGCGCCCGGCGCCCTGAGTGACACACCAACTGAATTTAAACCATTAGCCTTATAATGTAGGCTACAGGCGCCCGGCACCCTGAGTGACACATCAACTGAATTCCGGCGCCCTGAGTAGCAAGAGACTAGTGTTTGCAGTTAAAACGAGCATTATACTTCTAATTGTGGTTACAGGAGCTGTGACGAGCGTGTAACATAGAAACTTAATAAAAAGAACAAAGCAACGTTGTAACAGTTATTAAATTTAATACATATGAAATAATTAGTACTAATTAGTTTTGTTTGGTATACAGATATCAAAATAAGCAATATACCTCAATTTTAACAGCGGTGTGAAGGTGGGCGGTGGTGACGTGAAGGAAAGCGACAGCTGGCATGAAAGAAAGCTCATTTAGGAGAGGAACAGACGGCAAGAAGTTGTAATATCGGAAGCATCCACTGAAAAAAGGGAGAGTATTTGAAAGAAAACAAAGGAGAAAATTTGCAAGATAACAAAGAAATACGATAAAAAAGTGGAAATTAGCGAAAGACTTTAAAAATAATTAAGTGATTCTCTGAAAAGAAAAGAATACGACGCATCCCTTTAGTATCACTGCATAAAGCGTTGTATAACACATATATAACGCATGCAGCCTTATCCATGTAGGTTTCATTTCTTTTAGTAGTGTTGTGGCATATCTGTTGCAGTACGGGGCATGGGTCCGCCAGCGCGTTGAATTGAATCGCTTTCACATCAAAGGTGAAGCTAAACCAAGATTCGTTCGCGATGATAATAAATACTGGAAGTGGTGTCAACATATTTACGGGTCATGAAACTGATTAAGTGCCAGTGAATGCTTGTTAAGAGACTATGTATAAATAGATACCGATGATGTGTTGGCATAATAGCCATAGGCAATTGAGGGGCAACCAGCTGAAAGGGGGCATCAACATTTACTCTCCGCTTCTGGCCTGCTTCCCTTTGTCCCCCTGTGATTCTATTCCAGTGGAGAGGCTTCTGTCCAAGTGCTGCCAGGATCTGTATGGTGGGCATTTCTATTCCTCCCCCGTCTGAATGTTTGAGAGCAGTAGTGGAAGAGGGCATGGACCAGCGAGAAATGAGCCAATAACCCCACGTGTAATGGTGCCCCGTATCCAGTCTTCCGCAGAATATTGATGGCTCCAAAAAATTCACATCAACTGAAAAGAAAAGATAATAAATAATTTATGTAAGTAATTTAAATATTTTTGTGTATCGGTGGACAACAAAGCTAAATTTTTTACGGGAGAAATCCACCTGGTAGAGTGTTTCCTGTGTATGTTCTCTGACGTCACCTGTTATAGAGTTTCGTTGGGTCGCGGAGGGGATAATGCGAAACAACCAAAGAAAAAATTTCGGTGTAAAATTTGTTTTTTACGGAGAAGAGCCACGTGGTAGAGTTATTCCTGGTTATGTTCCCCGACGCCATCTGCTAGAGAGATTCTTTGGATCAGGGAAGGGATAATGCGAAGGAGCCAAAGAAAGAATTTGGGTAGAAAATTTATTAACTATGAAGCCTTGCATGAGACATAAGGTAGAGGAGAATAAAAAGATTGGAATGGGATTTGAACCCATGCTGTTAGATGGGCGAAGATAAATCAAACAAACAAAGTTAACAATGTTATAGAGTTTCGTTGGGTCGCGGAGGGGATAATGCGAAACAACCAAAGATAAAATTTCGGTATAAAATTTGTTTTTTACGGAGAAGAGCCACGTGGTAGAGTTATTCCTGGTTATGTTCCCCGACGCCATGTGCTAGAGAGAATCTTTGGATCACGGAAGGGATAATGCGAAGGAGCCAAAGAAAGAATTTGGGTAGAAAATTTATTTACTATGAAGCCTTGCATGAGACATAAGGTAGAGGAGAATAAAAAGATTGGAATGGGATTTGAACCCATGCTGTTAGATGGGCGAAGATAAATCAAACAAACAAAGTTAACAAGACAAGAATAAATTATACGTCTCTGTCTTTTGGAGACCATTGCTGTTGTTGTTAAAGAGGGCGCTAAGCGCAAGGGGGGCCAGTACAGAGTGATTCATGTGTATATTTGACTAACAGCGAAATTATTGTTTTTGTTTCATTCTGAGACGAGAAGCTATTGCTTAATAATTGTAGAAGGTCCTGTTTTGACTTGGTGTTGGATCTGTATTGACCAATGATTATAGAGGTAGAAGGGTCGAATGTAGCAAAAAACATGGGAAAAAATTGAAAGAAAAAAGATAAAAAAATCAAAACGAACGTTAAAAATAAATAAATCAAAACGAACGTTAAAAATGTAGTTTATTGAACTAAATGTTGCATTTACATTGAAATAAATTACATAAGTGATAGAAAAAGACATAGAACATCTAATAGTAGAATAAATAAGTGAAGCAAAACATTAGAGCACCAGTTTTAATGAAGAGAAGAAAAATAGCAACATTTCTGTCTTTGTAGAAGAAAAATTTTGTGAAAGAATAGAAGTTTGTTTGAAATTTAGCGAGATAAACTAAATAAAAAATTAATCGCCAAAAACAGACAGATGTACAGATAAATAAAACTAAACAGAAATGTACAGATTACGACAGGACCACGGCAAGATGAGGGGGGGGGTTGATAACAAAAAGGAGGGTCGTGAAGAAAGGGAGGGGGGGAATACGTAGCATAAATATCGGAAAAAAAGAGCACATAAACGAGGGCAAATTGAATCAGCCAAGAGGTAGAAGGGGGGAGTTTGTTTTAAATGGAGTACAACATTGAAAAGAAAGGGGGGGGGAAAGGGCATCAATTGAAAAAGAGCTGAAAAATGACAAAGCTAAAAATAGAACAGAGACAGGAAAAAAGCCAAAACATGGGTTTAACAGAGGAAACAGAAAAAGAAAACATAATAGAAACAACAAGTCAACTAAGAGGGGGCATTTTTACATGGAATTCAACAAAACAGATGAACCTCAGTACACGTATTCAAACAAGCCAAAAACAGGGGGATGACAGAGGAAACAGAAATGTAAAATAAAAAAAAATACAAAGCAAATAACAGGGGGGCATTTTAACATGGAGGCAAAAATAGCATATCGCCGTTCACTACGTCGTCTGCCTTTTGATTGTAAAAGAGAAAATTGCAAAAGAGAAAAACAAACAGATTACCAAATGCAGTTTGATTCTAAAACTCCAAAATAAACAGATTAGCAAAACGGGGGCGGGGGAAAACTTCACACAGAAAAAGTGATTGGTTCCAGTTTTTATTGTCATGGAAAAAGGGGGAGATAAATGGGAGGAAAATGAAAAGACAACAAAATTCATATAAAAAAAGGAGTGGTTACAGTAATAGTCTAATAATGAATCAAATGTTAACATACAAAGTAGTACACAAAACAAAGTGAAAGATTAACACAAACAGCACATAATAGTTAAGTTCACCAGTGTAGTTGACTGGCATCATAATTGTTTGAATGAACATGACTAATTTCTTAGCAGCCTAATGTCTAATTGGATTTTATATCAACGAAAGTGA